>BHEV01015782.1:0-30485 GCA_004319985.1 Emydocephalus ijimae
ATTCGACCCGGCACAAGAAGACTGGGACTCATACATGGATCGGTTCCAGATGTTTCTGGAGACCAACAACTTGAAGGATGCTACTGCTGGAAAAAGCGAGCGGTATTCCAGACTCACCTGCCGTTTTTAAGATGGCTAAGGCACTGGCGAAACTGGCTGAGGTGAAATCCATGGACTGGGACGTCCTCAGGCCCCTCCTATGGGCCCACTATGCACCTACCATACCAACGCTTGTCCGAAGACATGAATTTTACCAGAGAGACCAGCGGAAAGGAGAAAGCATTGCAGATTTCATCGCGGATCTCCGGAACCTGGGAGGCCTCTGCGGGTTCGCTGACCTCAAAGAAGCTCTAAGAGACCGAATAGTTCTGGGTTTAGATGCACCGCACGTGCAAAGTAAGCTGATGGCGAAAGGCAACATCAGCCTTGCAGATACCATCGCTGACGCAACTGCAGCAGAAGCAACCAGGAAGTCGGCTGCCCGAATGCGCCGCACCAACGCCCCACTCCGCCAACTTGCCGGCGAAACCTCACCTCACCTCGAGGGATATCCAACAGAAACCCACCACGAGGACCTCAAATCGTCATCAGAAAGTGATGAGGAAGAGGTCAACTGGCTCCGGTCTGAATGAGACCAACGCCACCAGTGTAACCAGAGATTGCAGTACCAATGTGTAGGTTGTGGGGCAAACCACCCACGATCAGACTGCAAATTCCTCGATGCGCTCTGCCATGTTTGTGGGAAGAGAGGCCACATCGGAAAGGTCTGTAGAAGCAAGCAAGGATCCAGCCCATTTCAGAGGGGGACCAACTACCACCAAAACAGAGGAAATCGTCCTGTGAGTCGGGAACATTTGAACCACCAATGGAACAACCACGCCTACAGAAATAAACCACTAGCCAATTCAACGAAATGAGAAGAGGCACACCAAACCATTACAATTGGTCACACCTCATCATTAGATGCAAAGAAGATCCGATTGAAGGTTGCCATCGAAAACCAGCCCTGCGTAATGGAAGTCGATTCAGGATCGTCCCTCTCGATGGTTTCCTGGAAGACCCTAAAACAATTAATCCCTGCTGTCCGGTGGCAAGACCTTAGAACCCAAAGAATCATCCTCAAGGATTATCAGAGGAACCGAATTCCGGTCGTTGGATCCAGCATAGTCCAGGTCTCATTCAAAAAGCATACTGCATCTTTACCATTGAGCGTTGTCGACCGTGATCAGCCTAGCTTGTTAAGCCTTCAATGGTTCGCTCCACTTGGGATCGAGGTAGCCGGCATTCACCAAACCAGCAGCGACCACTGGGAGGAGGCCCTCATCCAGGAATTCCAGGACATCTTTGCAGACAAACTAGGCGAGTACAAGGGGACCCCGATATCATTTAACCTTAACCCTGAAGTAGCCCCCATCCGCCTTAAGCCTCGTCGAGTACCTTTTGCCCTTAAACCAAAGATTGACGAGCAACTTGATAAATTAATAGCCCAAGGTGTTTTAGAACCAAAAGACCACGCTCCTTGGGAAACCCCAATCGTAACACCCATCAAAACGGATGGATCGTTAAGGATTTGTGGGGACTACTGTGCCACCCTGAATCACGCCCTTCAACAGAACGCTTACCCGGTGCCAGTGGTACAACACTTCCTCCATTCCCTGGGGGGCGGAAAAGTCTTCGCTAAATTGAATTTACAACTGCCTGTAGATAAAAAAACAGCAGAGGCACAAACGATCGTTACGCACTGAGGTGCCTTTAAGTGCAACCGACTCCAATTCGGAGTTAGCGTGGCCCCAGGGATTTTTCAGAGTTTGATGGAGAGACTCTTACAGGGGATAAAAGGGGTCGTACCACACTTTGATGACATTTTAATTACTGCCCCGAATAGAGAAATACTAAAGAAGCATCTTAAACTGGTTCTCCAGAAATTTAAAGACTCCGGCCTTAAGGTTAAGAAAAATAAATGTCAACTATGTACAGATAAAGTAGAGTTCCTAGGGTGCCTAATCGATAAACAAGGCATTCACCCCACCAATAGCAAACTAAAAGCAATCAAGAACGCCCCAAGACCCAGAAATCTGGGAGACTTGGAGACTGATCTCCAAGCTTTCCTGGGGCTCATTAATTTTTACAACATCTTCCTGCCCCACAAAGCGACTGTAGCCAAGCCCCTACATAGGCTCCTTTACAAAAAAGCAACCTGGGTCTGGGGGCACTGAAAGGAGCACGCATTCCGACAAGTGAAAAACCTATTAACTTCAGATGCTGTTTTAATGCAGTATAACGAGACTTTGCCTTTAACAATTACATGTGACGTGTCACCATTTGGAGTAGGAGCCATTTTGAGCCATGTGTTACCAAACGGTAGTGAAGCCCTTATTGCCTATTTTTCAAGGACTCCATCAAAGGCTGAACGTAACTATAGTCAAATCGATAAAGAGGCTCTTGCTGTTGTATCTGCTGTGAAACGGTTTCATGAATATGTATACGGATGAGTTTTTACTATTGTTACTGACCACAAACCTTTGCTGGGGATTATAGCGGGAGACAAGTCAACCCCCTATATATTATCACCTGGAATGACTCGCTGGTCGGAGTTTTTGGCTGCCTACAATTATAGGCTGCAACACCGCCCGGGGAAAGCCATTCCCCACGCTGATGCGCTGAGCTGTGCACCACTTCTGGAAATCGTCGACGACCCAGCTCCAACCCTTACTACACTCCAGATTGAAACGCTACATTCACCGCCGCTAGCAGCTGGAGATATCGCGATCGAAACAAAACGCGATCCTATCTTAACGCGAGTTCTTAGCTGGGTCGAACGGGGATGGCCAGTAGATCAAATTCCTGACGACTTCACCCCCTTCAAGAACCGGCAAACAGAACTTTTTTCGCAAAAAGGCTGCATCCTATGGGGGGATAGAGT
Organism: Emydocephalus ijimae; assembly: GCA_004319985.1. Lineage (NCBI taxonomy): Eukaryota > Metazoa > Chordata > Lepidosauria > Squamata > Elapidae > Emydocephalus > Emydocephalus ijimae. The sequence continues at coordinate 2,924 of BHEV01015782.1, forward strand.
CGTCATCCCACAGCGGTTACAACGAGCAGTATTAAAAACACTGCATGAGGGTCATCCCGGCATCGTGCATATGAAAGCGCTCGCATGAAGCTATGTGTGGTGGCTGGGCATCGACAAACAGATCAAAGCCTGGGTAAAAACTTGTTTTAAGTGCCAGGAAGTTAGCAATGCCTCACCGAAAGCAACCCCAACAGAATGGGAAACACCCCGGGGACTGTGGTCCTGCATCCACATTGACCTTGCGGGACCTACTAAGGGACATACATTCCTCCTAACAGTGGATGCCTATTCAAACTGGCTTGAGATCCACGAAATGAAGAGTACTACAACTGAGTCCGTCATCCGGAAGTTGAACAGGCTATTCGCGACGCATGGACTGCCAGACATTCTGGTATCTGACAACGGACCCCAGTTTACCGCTCTACCCTTTGAACAATACTTAGCGGACCAGGTTATTCGCCATGCACTAACTTTGCCAGTGCACCCTGCGGCTAATGGAAGAGCTGAGCGCATGGTACAATTTGTTAAAAAAACCCTCTACAAAATGGACTATGGGGACATTGAAGATAAGATAAACAGAATATTCCTTCTCCAACACATCACTCCTCACAGCGTCACCAACAAGACTCCAGCTGAGCTATTAATGGGACGCAAACTCTGTTACCACCTCGACCGGCTTCACCCATCTTATGAGCCAGAGAAACCCTGTGGATCTAGTGGAAAATGCCATGAGTTCAAGATAGACGACTTAGTTTTTGCCAGAAACCTTTCTGGCGAACCGTTGTGGGTCGAGGCAACTGTAATTCAAGCCACTGGACCCAGGTCGTACCAGGTGAAAACCTGCGACGGAAAAATATGGAAATGCCATATAGATCAGCTTCGCTCAAGGCTACAACCTAGTTTCCACGACTCCGGTAACTGCCAAACTGAGGGGGGAGGGGATGTCGAAGAAACCAAATTTGAGATGGCGGAAAGCAGGAACGAAAGAAATCAGCAATCGGGCATAACAAATGAAGAAGAATCAGGGAGAGGCGTGTCCTCGCCACAGAGGAACACCTCAACAGAGGCAAGCCCGCAAAGGCCAGAGGACAACAACGAGAACATTAGCGGCACCGAGTCATCCAATGAGGAACCACCGGCACCCGACTTGCCCAAAAACGTCCTGCCGAAACCAGGGTACAGACGGGAACCGGTGGGACAGCGTAAATCCAGTAGACAGTCAAAACAGCCTTCATACCTCAGAGATTACGTCACCGCACTCCCTAAATGGAACCTGGGGGGAAGGGGCGTTATGAACTGGTAAAACGCTTAAATAACGTTTTATCAAACCTTTAGAACATAGCAGGGTTCTAATCCTGCACTTCTGATTGGCCGATAATAGCGAGATCGGATTGGTCCGTTCAGGAGAATCTGATTGGCTGTTAAGCCACTCTCATTGGGTTAACACTCCACATTTCTCATTGGTTACTAGATCAGCAGCTTGCCTATAAAAAGGCTGCTGCTGCCCTAGGTTTTCGCTCTGTTCAGAATGATTAATAAAGAGTTGAAGTTCACTGTTCACCGTCTCGTCTCTGTTCCTTGCACCCATGCGCAGAACTTAATAGATAAGATACCAACAGAGGGAAAAATAATTGAAAAAAATATTCGAATGTGTAGAAATGAATAGATTTTAATTAAAGAAAAAGAAGAATTTGAATATTATAAGGGATGGTACTTGTTTTACCAATGGATAGAGAATAGAATAATTTAAAAGGGATTAGACATATCAATAAAGTGATAAGAGGAGTTAATGCAATAGATAGATTGTATATATTATGTATGGGAATGTAATTACTGTTATGTTGTTAAGATGAACAAGAAGAATACTGTTAATAATGGTTAAGTAATTTGAAACATGTACCTAATCAACGTACGATTGAAATGGAATAATATTTCTTTTGTATATAATTTTTTTTTTTTACAAAAGAAAAACCTTCTAGGAATTGGGTGGATGGACAGACAGACAGACGATAGACAGAGATGATAGATAGACTGATGACAAATAGTTGACAGACAGATAGATAGATACAGAGAGAGAGAGAGTTGATGGATGGATAGATCTATCTATTATAGAGAGTGAGAGAGATATATGATGATGATGATAGATATAGGTCGTAGATAGATGACAGACAGACATATAGATAGCTAGACAGACAGACAGATATATGATGGATGGATAGATCTATTATAGAGAGTGTATGTGAGAGATATGATGATAGATAATAGATAGATGACAGATAAATAGATAGTTAGAAAGATCGATGGATGGATGGATGAATGAATAGATCTATTGGGGAGAGAAAGAAAGAGAGGGGGGAAATAATACTGTAGATAGGAGAGAGAGAGTGAGGGAAAGGAGGGAGGGAGATTCCCTAAACTGGCTGGGGAATTCTGGGAGTTGAAGTCCACATGTCTTCAAGCTGCCAGTGTTGAGAGTGGTTTAAATCAATTTGTTCATGAAGGTATCAGCTCAGCTCTGTAGAGACAGGCCTGATTTCAACCTGAAAATAAATGGTCAGAACCAATGCAGGAAGACAGATGCCTGGTATCATAAGGAAACAAATTGCCTGCAATCTAAGAGTTATAAAACAGCAACTTTAAGATATCAAAAAAGTTGGCAAGTTGATGTCAGTTCACATCAATGGAGAAAAGGTTACAGCAGCAGTGTAGATTTGTTAATTGGAAGGAGCGTGTACATAGATAACCTGGAGCTGCTCAAGAACAGTTGTGACCAAGGATTTCATTTGAAGAACCATTTTATCACCATAAATTACAGCGTAATGCTCTTTTAAGTACAGGCAGTCCTTAAATGACAACCACAGTTCAAAGTTATAACTACACTGAAAAAAAAGTGACTTATGAGTGGTTTTGCATGTTTACACCCATTGCAGAATCCTCACAGTGATATGATCAAAATTTGGACATTTGGGGCTGCCCTTGAAGAGCATCTGGAAGCTCCAGTTGGTGCAAAATGCAACGGTTCACATGGTTTTGTGCAGATCTCATTGTGCACATGTATCACCTCTCCTGCGGGAGCTGCATTGGGTGCCGATTTGCTTCTGGGTGCAATTCAAAGTGCTGGTTGTCACCTTTAAAGCCCTTTGTTATGAACTAATAAAACGCTTAAAGTTTTATCAAACCTTTAGAAAAAAGCAGGGTTCTAGTCCTGCACTTCTGATTGGCCGATAATAGCGATATCGGATTGGTCCATTCCGGAGAATCTGATTGGCTGTTAACGAGCCACTCTCATTGGTTAAGGGGGTTAACACTCCACGTTTCTCATTGGTTACTAGATCAGCAGCTTGCCTATAAAAGGGCTGCTGCTGCCCTAGGTTTTTGCTCTGTTCAGAATGATTAATAAAGAGTTAAAGTTCACTGTTCACCGTCTCGTCTCCGTTCCTTGCGCCCATGCGCAGAACTTAACACCCTTCATGGCTTGGGACCGGGTTATCCGAGGGACCGTCTCTTGCCGGTCTTATCTGCCTGACCCACCTGAGTGGGGAGGCAGGGAATGCGGTGGGGTGCCATCCCCTAGGGCAGTGATGGCTAACCTTTTTGGTACTGAGTGCCCAAAGCACGCATCCCCAATATGCAACACACACACACATCCCCGCCCCTGTGCATGGGTACGCATTCCCCACACATACACCCATGTCCCCCATGCATGTGCTCCCCGTACATATGCCCCACCTCCAGGCATGTGCCCTGTCCACCGCCCATGTACATCAGAGACCTGAAGACCAGCTGGCCAGCAGGAGGTGCACGCATGCATGTGCAGAGTAGCTGAACAGCTCATGTGCCCACAGAGAAGTTTCTACGTGCCTCCTCTGGCACACATGCCATAGGTGTGTCATCATGGCCCTAAGGAGATCCACCTGGTGGGACTCAGAAGAAGGGCCTTTTCTGTGATGGCTCCCTCTCTCTGGAATATAATCTCCCCAGAGATTAGACTGTCCCCCACTCTAGCACTCTTCCGGAAGGCACTGAAGACCTGGTTCTGCCAGCGGGCCTGGGGAATCCAGAGCAGGACGGAGCCCATTAAATGGTTCATGTGAGGTGCTGTCACTGGGGCAAGCAGTGGGGGGGAAGGGGTGATTTTAGTATATTAATTTATTATATGACTCATTTTTTATTGGTTTTACTGTTTTTATATGGGGTTTTATATTCTGTAAGCCACCTTGAGTTGCCATGTGTGAATAGGTGGCAATATTAAACAAACAAACAAACAAACAAATAAATAAATAAATTTGGCAATTGCCATGTGTTAATGATAGTTTCACTGTGCTGAGGTCATGTGACCACCATTTGTGGCTTTCCCAGCCAGCTTCTGATAAACAGCGTCAGTGAGGGAAGCCAGATTCACTTAACAACCATATGATTCACTTAACAACCAGCAGATTCATTTAAAAACCCTGACCAGAGAGGTCATAAAAGAGGCAAAACTCACTTAACAACTGCCTTCCTCAGGAATGGAGATATTGGACCCTGAAGGTCTTCTACTCCTCAATCAGAAGATCCCACATCGTTTCATGTGGTATACTATATCCTATACCAGAGGCCTCCAAACTTGGCAACTTTAAGACTTGTGGACTTCAACTCCCAGAATTCTACAGCCAGCTGGCTGGAGAATTCTGGGAGTTGAAGTCCAAAGTCAACTTTGGGGACCCCTGTCCTATACCATAAACCCTGAAACCAAATATCTTTTTCCCTCACTCTTGATCTATCCAGCTTCACAGGGGTGTCAAACTCGATTTCATTGAGGGCCGCATCAGGGTTGTATTTGACCTCGGGTGTGTGTGTGTGTGGTTGGGGTTGGCATGGCCAGTTCAACATCACTCGGGTCGGGGCACCTGTGGTAGACAAGTGCTAAGGCAGGACTTCCCTCAGACTCTCCCTCACTCTCTTTATAATCTTCCTTCCTTCCTTTTTTTCCTTCTTTTTGCTTCCCTCTTTATTCTCCTTTCTTTTGCCTTCCCCTCTTTCCTTCTTTTTCCTTCCTTGCTCTCTACTCACCTTCCCTTCTTTTTCTTTGTCTTTCCTCTTTCCCTTTCTCCTTTCTTGTCCCTTCTTGCACGCTCAAATGCAAACGGGGAAACATTTCTCCTTTTGTTTTGTTTTTCATTTGGTTTGCTAGCTCTTTGCCATCCAAAAACATGGGCTGGTCTTTTTGCTGTTTCCAGGGTGGCCCTGTGGGTCAGATCTAATCACCTTGTGTTGTGGTTCGCTGGCAGCCAGTGCAGACAGCAGTGGAATTGGACAGTGGGGAAGAACAGGGACCAGTCAGGGAGTCTGGAGAGGACTCGGATGAGGGTCCTGAGTCCAATGCAGAGATGGGGCCAGGACCATCTGGGAGTGGAGTGTTGCCTCTGGAGCCTCCACAGTCTGGCAGCAGCGAGGCAGAGGAACAACGGGAGCCTGTTCCCAGTGCATGTGTACACAGAGCTGCTAGAAGGCAAGAGCAGCTGAAACAAAAGGGGTGACTTGAGACTAAGACTGGGAGGTGATTGCCTTTCCCATAAGGTATAAAGGACAGGGAAAGGTGAAGAAACCTTTGCAGGAAGCAAAGTCATTCATTCTGTTCAGATTAATCCTTGAAGCTCTGTGTGGACTTTATACTTCGGTTAGTTTTTTATAGTTCATTTGGCACTTTAGTTGTTGGCAGCAATTCAAAGGAGAGAAAGGTGGGTGCTTATCTTGAGGGACTGTTTGGGATTCATTACAGGCTGGGAATGAACATAATTCCCAGCATTGAAATAAAACAAGAGTTGTTTTAACTAAGCGTGTGCTTAATTAAGGTCTCAGGAAGCCTTGGTCAGAACACCTTGAGTTTGCCATCTATGATCCAGAGAATGATTGCTCAAAAATAGAACTTAGTCCTGAAACATCTGTAAGAAAACAACCATGCACAGAGAGCACTAATGACCCCCTCATTTCAACCCTGAGCTACAAATATTCTCCTTTATTAGAACTTAGTCCATGGAGAAACAAGCGAAGGGGCTGAGACCTCTGTTTTTGAGTTGGGATGTTGAAGAAATGGGATGAAAATTGCACACTACTATATATCTTGGAAAGTCTTCTAGAGATCTTAAGAATTGTATTCTCTCTGCGCATAACCACATCTCAAAGAACCGGTTCCTGGAACAGCTGCCAAAAAGAAAAATGAGTTTCCTAAGGTGTTAAAAACAAGAACAGACAACAAGTGTTTTGAACAGGATCTTTCAATTAGCCCTTAGTCTCTTATCTAAGAATGCCTTTCTCTCTCTCTCTCTTATTGATATACGCTCTCTAATAAACTCATCCTTGCTGATCTTGTCTAGACTGGTAATTAGAAGCTATCACCTTACATCCAGTCCAGCATTAAAAGCTTTCTGTGGCTTGGAGAGAGTCTCATTTGCGTGAAAGTTCGATTTGATCCCTTTTAGCGTGTGTTTGCACAAGTCTGAGACTCACACCTACTTCTTCCCTTAGCAAAGGCCTTAGCAAAGGATTCTCTCTGCAGAAGTTACTCGAGACTTTAAAAAAGATATTATTTCCATTCCTTTCCAACGGAGGATCGAAAGGTAGGTTTCCTCTTTTGTGTGTAATGATATTCAAAAGGAATTCTTTCTTCTCTATATTTTGCTGCTAATTAAGGACTCCGGTAGCAAATGCGAAGACTGCGCTCCATTATTAATTTATCAAATACAGAAATACTTCTCTTTTTTTTTCCCCCTCTTGGTCTAATTACCCTGGCATTACATGGTAACACCCAATGATTGTTGGGATAATGGCTGCCGTTTTAACTGTTTACACTTCCTCCATCTCGTTTTCTTCTTCTGACATCTTATAATCCTCCTCCAGCTATGAAAGAAACAGCGACAAAAGCTTCTGCTTGTTTTTCCTTTCCTGCTGAGATAAATTAATGAGGTGGAAATGGAGAAATCCGTTGCTGTAAAGAGCAGAAAGCAGAGTCAAGTGACTTTTATCTCTCTTTGCTTAAATGGATCATTTGTCAGAAATGGTATAGGATCTCCTGCTCAAGTGGCAGGTTGGACTAGATCTCCAAGGTCCCTTCCAACTCTATTACAGAGAGTAGCTTGACACTTTGAAGAATAGCTTGACCCCATCTTCTTTGTGGTAACCTTTAAGATATTGGAACACTGCTAAAAAAGGACAAGATGAGAAACAACGGATGGAAACTAACCAAGGAGAGAAGCAACCTAGAACTAAGGAGAAATGTCTTAATGGTGAGAGCAATCAAAGAAGTTGTGGGAACTCCAACACTGGAGGCTTTCAAAAAGAGACTGGATTATAATTTATCTGAAATGGTATAGGGTCTCCCTGCTTAAGCAGAGGGTTGGACTAGAAGAGCTCCAATCAGAGGTGGTCTTCAGCAGGTTCTGACCAGTTCTGGAGAACCGGTAGCAGAAATTTTGAGTAGTTCGTAGAACCAGCAAATACCATATCTGACTGGCCCTGCCCCACTCTATTCTCTGCCTCCCGAGTCCCAGCTGATCGGCTGGGTCTTCTTTTGTTGCCCTGCATAGGAGAATGGAGCTGGAAAGCAGGTTAGTGGGGTGGGGAAGGAATGGGCACTTCCCCTGCCATGCCCACCAAGCCACACCACGCCCACTAAGCCATGCCCACAGAACTGGTAGTAAAAACTTTGGAATCCCACCACTGCCTCCAAGGGCCTTTCCAACTCCATTAGCCTTTGTTCTGAGAGTGAATGGGTCAAACACAAGGAGAAGACCAACCTGTGGTTATTTGGGATGAAAAAGCACTCTGTGGGGACTTTTTCTCTCTCCAAACCTACCCCCAAAATTTTATAATTGTTGTGTCCTTAAAGTGATGCTAAATTGCTGAGGAAAGGAAGCTGTCTTACATTGCTCCTTCTCATTGATTAAGGAAACTGCTCCATATTTTTGTGAAAGCAAATAACAAACAGTAAAAATGGCTTTTTCCCCATATGGAGAAAAAACCCCGATACCTTCTAATTAACTGGCAAATAAGTAAAATCTGTTAATGGTTTAAAACTCAGGATAGATTCTGGAGGCTGTGTTCTCTTCCCCTGTCTCTGGAGTGTGATTAGAAAACTATTTCACATACCAAATTCTCTTGAAGACTAATTTCTGCCTTGTCTTCTACTGCTGAATCACTTGGGTTCAGAGAGTCCTAGCTAGTTACACACTGTGATATTTCAGCTTTTCTAGCTGAGAAGGATAGGGGTTATTCAGCCCTTTAGGAGGTCTGAAGAAGGGGATGGTAGAAACACAACCAGCATACTAGGAGTTGAGTCACTCTTGGTGGTGTTCAACATCTCCATTTGACCCAAGCTAGATGCACTGAAACATCATTTCATTTAAGCAGGTGGAACAAGTTATAAAATGAGACCACGGTATCCCCACTTGACTTGGCTGTGATTTGAACACTGTTTTCTCTTTAACTCTTCCCTTTTCCCTTTCTGGGAGGTCACAAGTGACTAAGCACTTTTTGGATCTTTAGATCTTCAAAGCTGTTGAACAGCATTTGTGACAAATGCTTTTCCCCTCTGTTAAGTTCTGCGCATGGGCACAAGGAACGGAGACAAGACGGTGAACAATGAACTTCAACTCTTTATTATACATTCTAACAGAGCAAAACCCTAGAACGAAAGCAGCCCTTTTATAGGCAAGCTGCTGCTCTAGTAACCAATAGGAAACGTGGAGTGTTAACCCCCTTAACCAATGAGAGTGGCTAGCTAACAGCCAATCAGATTCTCCTAAACGGACCAATCCGATATCGCTATTATCGGCCAATCAGAAGTGCAGGGCTAGAACCCTGCTATTTTCTAAAGCTTTTGATAAACTTTATTTGAGTATTTTATTAGTTCACAACACCCCTTCCCCCCGGGTTCTGTTTGGGGGGTGCAGTGATGTAATCTCTGAGGTAGGAAGGTTGCTTCGACTGTCTATTGGATTTACGGTGTCCCACCGGTTCTTGTCTGTAAGCCTGTTTTGGCGGGGCGTTTTCGGGCAAGTCAGGTACTGGTGGTTCTTCATTGGAAGACTCGGTGCCGCTAATGTTCTCGTCGTTGACTTCTGGCCCTTGCGGGCTTGCCTCTGTTGGGTTGTTCCTCTGTGGCGAGGCCACCCCCATCCTTGATCCTTCTTCACTTGTCACGCCCAATGGCTGACTTCTTTCGTTCCTGCTTTCTGCCATCTNCCTATCTTGAACTCGCGGCATTTTCCACTAGATCCACAGGGTTTCTCTGGCTCGTAGGACGGGTAAAGCCGGTTGAGGTGGGAGTGGAGTTTGCGTCCCATCAATAGTTCCGCTGGAGTCTTGTTGGTGACGCTGTGCAGAGTGATGTGTTGGAGAAGGAGTATTCTATTTATCTTATCTTCAATGTCCCCATAGTCCATTTTGTAGAGGGTTTTTTTAACAAACGGTACCATGTGCTCGGCTCTTCCGTTAGCCACAGGGTGCGCTGGCGAAGTTAGCGCATGGCGAATACCATGGTCCGCTAAGTATTGTTCAAAAGGAAGTGAGGTAAACTGGGGTCCATTGTTGGATACCAGAACGCCTGGCAGTCCATGCATCGCGAATAATCTGTTTAACTTCCGGATGACGGACTCGGTTGTGGTACTCTTCATTTCGTGGATCTCGAGCCAGTTTGAATAGGCATCCACTGTTAATAGGAATGTATGTCCCTCAGTAGGTCCCGCAAAGTCAATATGAATGCAGGACCATGGTCTCCGAGGTGTTTCCCATTCTATCGGAGTTGCTTTTGGTGGGGCATTGCTAACTTCCTGGCACTTATAACAAGCCTTTACCCACGCTTCGATTTGTTTGTCGATGCCCGGCCACCACACGTAGCTTTGTGCGAGCGCTTTCATGTGCACGATGCCGGGGTGGCCCTCATGCAGTGTCTTTAATACCGCTCGTTGTAACCGCTCTGGAACGATGACTCTATCCCCCCACAGGATGCAGCCCTTTTGCGAAAAAAGTTCCGTTTGCCGATTCTTGGAGGGAATGAAGTCATCAGGGGTTTGATCTACTGGCCATCCACGTTTGACCCAGCTAAGAACCCGCTTTAAGATAGGATTGCATTTTGTTTCAATCGCGATATCTCCAGCTGTTAACAGCGGTGACTGTAGCGTTTCAATCTGGAGTGTTGTAAGTGTTGGAGCTGGGTCATCGACGGTTTCCAGAAGTGGTGCACGGCTCAATGCGTCAGCGTGGGGAATGGCTTTCCCCGGGTGGTGCTGCAGCTTATAATTGTACGCAGCCAAAAACTCCAACTAGCGAGTCATTCTAGGTGATAATATATAGGGGGTTGGCTTGTCTCCCGCTATAATCCCCAGCAAAGGTTTGTGGTCAGTAACAATAGTAAAAACTCATCCATAAACATATTCATGAAACCGTTCAACAGCAGATACAACAGCAAGAGCCTCTTTATCGATTTGACTATAGTTACGTTCAGCCTTTGATAAAGTTCTTGAAAAATAGGCAATAGGGGCTTCACTACCATTTGGTAACACATGGCTCAAAATGGCTCCTACTCCAAATGGTGACACATCACATGTGATTGTTAAAGGCAAAGTCTCGTTATACTGCATTAAAATAGCATCTGAAGTTGATAGATTTTTCACTTGTTGGAACACATGCTCCTCTCGGTGCCCCCAAACCCAGGTTGCTTTTTTTATCGAGGAGCCGATGTAGGGGCTCGGCTACGGTTGCTTTGTGGGGCAGGAAGATGTTGTAAAAATTAATGAGTGCCAGAAAAGCTTGGAGATCAGTCTTATTTCTGGGTCTTGGGCATTCTTGATTGCTTTTAGTTTGCTATTGGTGGGGTGAATGCCTTGTTTATCGATTAGGTACCCCAGGAACTCTACTTTATCTGTACACAGTTGACATTTATTTTTTTTAACTTTAAGGCCAGAGTCTTTAAATTTCTGGAGAACCAGTTTAAGACGCTCCTTTAGTATTCCTCTATTCGGGGCAGCAATTAAAACATCATCAAAGTATGGTACAACCCCTTTTATTGCCTGTAATAGCATCTCCATCAAGCTCTGAAAGATCCCTGGGGCCACGCTAACTCCAAATTGGAGTCGGTTGCACTTAAAAGCACCTCGGTGCATAACAATCGTTTGTGCCTCTGCTGTTTTTTTATCTACAGGCAGTTGTTGGTACACCTGTGCTAAATCTAATTTAGCGAAGACTTTTCTGCCCCCCAGGGAATGGAGGCGGTGTTGTACCACCGGCACCGGGTAAGCGTTCTGTTGAAGGGCATGATTCAGGGTGGCACGGTAGTCCCCACAGATCCTTAACGATCCATCCAGCTTGATGGGTGTTACGATTGGGGTTTCCCAACGAGCATGGTCGGTTGGTTCTAAAATGCCCTGGGCTATTAATTTATCAAGCTCCTCGTCAATCTTTGGTTTAAGGGCAAAAGGTACTCGATGAGGCTTAAGGTGGATGGGGGCTACTTCAGGGTTAAGGTTAAATGATATTGGGGTCCCCTCGTACTTGCCTAGTTTGTCTGCAAAAACATCCTGGAATTCCTGGACGAGGGCCTCCTCCCAGTCGTCGCTGCTGGTTTGGTGAATGCTGGCTACCTCAATCCCAAGTGGAGCGAACCATTGAAGGCCTAACAAACTAGGCCGATCATGGTCGATGATGGTCAATGGTAAAGATGCAGTACGATTTTTGAATGAGACCTGGACTCGGCTGGATCCAACGACCGGAATTCGGTTTCCTTGATAGTCCTTGAGAATGATTCTTTGGACTCTGAGGTCTTGTCGCCGGACGGCAGGGATTAATTGTTTAAGGGTCTTCCAGGAAACCATTGAGAGGGATGATCCTGAATCGACTTCCATCACGCAGGGCTGGTTTTCGATGGCGACCTTCACTTGGATCTTCTTTGCATCTAATGATGATGCATGACCAATCGTGATGGTTTGGTGTGCCTCTTCTCATTTCGTTGAATGGGCTAGTGGTTTATTTCTGTAGGAGTGGTTGTTCCATTGGTGGTTCGATTGTTCCCGATTCACAGGACTTCCTATGGGTTGGCGGTAGTTGGTCCCCCTCTGAAGTGGGCTGGATCCTAGCTTGCTTCTTCAGACATTTCCGATGTGGCCTCTATTTCCACAAATATGGCAGAGCGCGTTGAGGAATTTGCAGTCTGATCGTGGGTGGTTTGCCCCACAACCTGCACATTGGTACTGCAATCTCTGGTTACGCTGGTGGCGTTGGTCTCGTTCAGACCGGAGCCAGTTGACTTCTTCCTCATCACTTTCTGATGACGATTTGAGGTCCTCGTGGTGGGTTGCCATTGCATGTCCCTCAAGGCGAGGTGAGGTTTCGCCGGCGAGTTGGCAGAGCGGGGTGTTGGTGCGGCGCATTCGGGCAGCCAACTTCCTGGTTGCTTCTGCTGCAGTAGCATCAGCGATGGTATCTGCAAGGCTAATGTTGCCTTTCGCCATCAGCTTGCTTTGCACGTGTGGTGCATCTAATTCCAGAACTATTCGGTCTCTTAGAGCTTCTTCGAGGTCGGCGAACCCACAGAGGCCTCCCAGGTTTCGGAGATCTGTGATGAAATCTGCAACGCTTTCTCCTTTCTGCTGGTCTCTCTGGTAAAATTCATGTCTTCGTACAAGCGTTGGTATGGTAGGTGCATAGTGGGCCCGTAGGATGGGCTCGAAGACGTCCCAGTCCATGGATTTCACCTCAGCTGGTTTCGCCAGTGCTTTAGCCATCTTAAAAACTGCAGTGAGTCAGGAATACTGCTCGCTTTTTTCCAGTAGTGGCATCCTTCAAGTTGTTGGTCTCCAGAAACATCTGGAACCGGTCCATGTATGAGTNTGACATCTCCATATCCCACCTTCGTTGCCACTGTTAAGTTCTGCGCATGGGCGCAAGGAACGGAGGTAAGATGGTGAACAATGAACTTCAACTCTTTATTATACATTCTGAACAGAGCAAAACCCTAGAACAAAAGCAGCCCTTTTATAGGCAAGCTGCTGCTCTAGTAACCAATAGGAAACATGGAGTGTTAACCCCCCTTAACCAATGAGAGTGGCTCGTTAACAGCCAATCAGATTCTCCTGAATGGACCAATCCGATATCGCTATTATCAGCCAATCAGAAGTGCAGGGCTAGAACCCTGCTATTTTCTAAAGGTTTTGATAAACTTTATTTGAGTATTTAATTAGTTCACAACACCCTCTTTCCCCATTCCCCCTCTGATCCCCTTTCTATCTCCCTCCCCCTCTTTTTCTATCTCTCCCACTTTCTCTCTCTTCCTCCCTTCTCTTCCTCCCCTCCCTCTCTTTCTCCATGTCTATCCCTCTCTCTCTCCCTCCTTCCCTCTTTCCCTTCTTCCCTCTCTCCCTCCTTCCTTCTCCCTCTCCCTCTCTCTTTCCCTTCTCCCTCTCTCCCTTCCTCTCTCACCCTCTGTCCATCCCTCTCTCCCTCTTACCCTCCCTCCCTCTCTCCCTCCCTCTCTCCCTCCCTCTCTCCATCCTTCCTTTCCTCTTTCACTCTTTCCCTTTCTCCCTTTCTTTCTCTCCCTCTCTTCTCTCTTCCTTCCATCTTTGTCCCTCTCTCCCTCCCACCCTCCCTTTCTCTCCCGCTTCCTTCCTCTCTCTCTCTTCTTTCTCTCCTTTCCTTTCTCTCCTTCCCACTCTCTCCCTCCCCTTTCTTTCCCTCTCTCCCCTCTTTCGCCTCCCTCTCCCTCTCCCTCTCTCTTTCTTTCTTACCAGGAAGAAAAATGGAGAAAGATCCTTTTCAGCAAGCTTTAGTCTTCACAATCTCCAGAGATCTTTGCTTCGCCTTCCTTGAAGAACCGTTTATCTAACTCCAATCTGCTCCTGGAAAGTGAACAGGCTTCATTTGTTTCCTTTAAGCACTTCTTTGGCTGGCCATTTTTATTTTATCTTGGTTTTCTCCATCCTATTGGATGAAGGCAATGCTTGATGTCCGTTCGCAATTCACCTCTCACCAAGTCCTACTTTCTTCATTTGTTGTTGTTGTTTAAGCCTGTTTCTCAGCAACATGGATGATGGGATTTGAATACTAAGGAAAGAAAAGAGATTTCCCAGCTGGCAGCTAAAAAAAATGAAGCTGCACATCTACAAGCCCCGATCTTATCAACAATTTCCTTATCAACAATTACCTTTCTGATCTTGACAACTATGTTTTTTTACAAAGCAAGTTTCTGCTGGCTGCACGCACGCCCACAAAGAGATGTAACAAAGGAGCCCTGGATAGCTAGGAGACTCCAGATATGAAGGAAATGAGACTGGGGGTGTAAGCTATACAACATGGACTTTGTAGTATTATTACACTTGCTAACTAATGTAGTTAGTTTGCATTTTAATTTGACTTATTTTTCTCTCTTTTAAATGATGTTTTGGGTTGATCAAATCGTTGCAGACTGAAATTAGCAAACACTTTATCCTATTGTATATGGATTGATTGACAGCCTCTAACATTCCTAAACTGAAAAGATACCAAGTTTGCTTAAAATTGCTTGAGGCATTCCAGAGAGCATACATAAATAAAATAATAAATAATAACAAAGAAGAAAGAAAGAAAGAAAGAAAGAGAGAGAGAGAGAGAGAGAGAGAGAGAGAGAGAGAGAGAGAGAGAGAGAGAGAGAGAGAGAGAGAGAAAGAAAGAAAGAAAGAAAGAAAGAAAGAAAGAAAGAAAGAAAGAAAGAAAGAAAGAAAGAAAGAAAGAAAGAAGAAGATAGATAGATAGATGGAAGACAGAAGATAGAAGAAGATAGTAGAAGAAGGAAGAAGAAGAAGAAGAAGAAGAAGAAGAAGAAGAAGAAGAAGAAGAAGAAGAAGAAGAAGAAGAAGAAGAAGAAGAAGAAGAAGAAGAAGAAGAAGAAGAAGAAGAAGTTTGTTGTGTTTGAAGAGGATCTTGAGATCTAATGGGTTGTGGACTGTCCACAGTGTGTCTGCAGGTGGCTGGTAAGGCCTATATGGGCACAGAATGTTCTGCCACGTGTCAGGCAGACGTGTGTGCACCATTGTTGCAGCATTTGCAGCTCTGGCTTTGCGGAGTGCTCGCATCTCTTGTGCTGTGGTTGTCCTTCTGTCTTCAAGCATGTGGCATTTCACCAGAAACTGGAGGTAAATGTGGTTTTCTGGGAAACCATCATAAATTGCAGTCATGGGACTTTTGGATGCTGCAAATGACTGTAAGTGAGGCCTGGTTGCCAAGGATCCCAAATGTGGTCATTTGATCACGGAGTGGGAGGGGATGCTGGAACTTTGTAACCAGGTTGTAATTCTCTTTGGGGAGGGGTTGTTCTGACCCAGGCTTAACAGAATCACAAAGCAGAGCCCTTGTCCTGAAAAAAAAAAACCCTTTTTATTTGGTTAATGTGAATTCCTGGCATTCACACCCAGAAAAGCCCTGGCAATAATCCTTCCAAGGGTGAATTGCAAGAACAGATCAGTCCTTGGATAGCTGCCAGGCTGAGAGCTTCCAGTCCAAAAGCGGCAAATTAAATACCTGGCTAGGAGTCTCTGTGAGGCACAAACTCTGATAAGTAAATCTTCCAAAAGAAATATGAATTAATTGTCTCCTGCAGCCACCACTCCCCTTTTGTTTCTATTTATTCCCCAGGGAGGGGGCATTCAGCACCCACATGTGCCTTTTCTTTTGAGTTGGCCCCTGTTCCTTAATTGTTCTCCTCTCCTGACAGCTCTATGCGGACACACATCTGGAACAGTCTCCAGTTGTTCTTCTTCCCTATTTATCTCCCACTCTGTAGGCAGCTGGGAAATGTCGGATAGCCCTGGCCCTATCTCTGCTTCTGGTGCAAAGCATCCATCAGAGCCTTCCTCAGACTGGCCAAAATTCCTCCCCAACCTCCTCACTCATTGAGTCTGCTGGCAGCTGGTAGGCCACAACAGGGCTCCATTATAATTTCAAACTTCAAACCAGTCATAAGCCAGGGATTACCTATAGCACAATGTTTATTTAAAGATGACTTGGAAGACAAGATGAAAATGCACATAGTTCTGCATTTTCAAAGCTGGTTTTGCTACTTCTGTTTCTTTCTCTAATGACTGTGAGCTTAAAGTCTCTTTCAAATACATTTTATCCATCAGGTAAACAGTGACGGGAGGTAGGCAGTTAAGGTCACCTTCTCCAAAAGATTCCGGTTTTGCTGCCAAAGTTTTGTTCTATTTTTACTGTCCCACTTTGGAGGTCTGTTAATTTCCCCTTTGCTGCAAAACCCCGATAGCACTCAAACACTCAAGGCATTTTGCAGCCAGGTGTAGATATTGTCAGGATGACATTTGAGAAATTATAAGGAGGGAGGTAACTGCCTACAGAGAAACACAACTGTAAATAACAGTTGTTGAAATCTCCAGGGGATATGCTAAATGGAAGTTGCAGCCTGCTCAACTACACCCAGAAGAGTTTATTATATTTAATATATGCATACATACAGATGCACCTACTAACCTCATACTGTTTGCTGGAGGACAAGATTTAAATACATCGCAGTCTAAGCATTGCCAGCTAAACAATGTTCGTCCAAGTTACAACAGAAAACAGAAGATATTTCTTTTCATCTTGATATGACACCTTCTCTCCATATCATCTCATCTTCCATTCAGATAAATATAGTATCACTTCCCATTAGCAGGGGAAATTCTCAGCAGTGTGAATGACAAATACATTCAAGGTATGATAAAGACTCTAAAACAGAAGGTTTCTATCATAAATTGACTGACTTAGATAAGATTTTGACAGGTACTGATGAAAAGGTGATTAAAAAATTGTATGGATATTTATTAGAAATTAAACTAGAAGAAGAACGTTAAAGAAACTATGATTGCTTGGGGGAAGAATTTTGGATATGGGATTGATCTAGAGAAATGGCAGAAATTGTGGTCTCAAAATTATAAAATGACAATGTTAACATCACATAAAGAAAATTTGTATAAGATGTTTTACAGGTGGTACTTTCCCCCAACAAGAATAGCAAGAATGTTCAAGAATAAATCTGAAAAATGTTTGAAATGTCATCAGATACCTGGCTCATATTGCCATATGTGGTGGACTTGTGTGGATGCTAAAAATTACTGAACTAAAATCCACATGTGGTTGGAAAAAATGACAAAAAAGCATATAGATTTGAAACCAGAAATATTATTTATTGGGAATTTACTTGAAATATATAGTAAAGACTTGAAATACATGATTGTAAATGTATTAACAGCAGCTAGGATTGTATTTGCTAAAAACTGGAAAAATGATAAAATACCATCACAGGAGGAAATCATTAAGAAAATATTGGAATGTGCTGAAATGAGTAGATTGACATTTGAAATTAGAGAACAAGATGATAAACAATTTTATAAAATTTGGGATCTATTCTATCAATGGTTAGACAATAAAATATAGCAATGAAATATGCAGACTTTTAGAAAATAATAAATATATAAAGATGTATTTTTTTCTTATTATATCTACAAAATGATTGTAGGATAGATTTGAGATGATAATATGAACTGTCACAAAACAATTTAAGTAAAATATGATTATTCATAAAACATGAACGAATAAAAGTATAGTCACATGATTGATTAACAATGATATTAATGTATTTAGTACTTGATTGAAAATATGAGAATATATACAATGTAATTGTAATTGAAGACTACGAAATGGAAGCACAAAACAATTTGTAAACCAACCGGCGCACTGTATGTACATATATGGAAGATGATTTGATGTTTTTATGTTTTGTTTGTTTATGTTTGTTTTAAAAACCAATAAAAATTTATAAAAAGAAAAAAGAGACACACACAGAGACAGAATGATAGAGAGATAGATATTTATAAAATTAGAGAGAGAGAGAGAGAGAAAGAAAGAAAGAGACAGAATAAACAAAAGAAAGAAATTGTTAGATTGATAGATGAGAGAAAGAGAGAGAGACAAACACAGAGAGGGTGATAGATATAAAATTAGATAGAGAGATACAGAGAGAATAAGCAAAGGAAATAGAGATAGATAGATAGATAGATAGATAGATAGATAGATAGATAGATGACAGATAGATGGATAGATGGATAGATGGATGGATGGATGGATAGATGGATAGATGGATAGATAGATAGATAGATAGATAGATAGATAGATAGATAGATAGATAGATGGATGGATGGATGGATGGACGGACGGACGGACAGACAGACAGACAGACAGACAGACAGACAGACAGACAGACAGACAGACAGATATAGGCAGGCAGGCAGGCCGACATATAAAATTTAGTACAACAGTTCAGACTTCCTTTCACACAGGGAAAAAAAGTCGTATCAACAGAAGGAATGGGAAATATTTTAGGAAGGCCCTTCCCTGTGCCATCTTTATGACTGTGAATTGTTGACAGCTTTGATTTTTAGGTTTAAATTATGTCCTGCTGGGTAGCTGAAAACAATGTGCTCCAGTCTCTGTGGTATAGAGCAGCAACGTAATTTCAGAATTTAGTACTTGCTTTCTTTTTATTTGGCTATCTATCATGGTAGTTCTTTCTATGTGGATATTTTCTTTATTTTGCGACCCAATATACACAAATTTGCCAAGCAATGAACTCAGGGCCTTCAAAAACCCGGTGCCACATGTAAGACCAGATGCACCCAGGTTAGTTGCTGGTGATTTCTGGGAACCATGAGTTGAATCATGGAGGTTTAGGTTGTGATGATACTGATAAACCTCCAGGTGACCTTAATGACCTTATTCTCTCTGTATCTCTCTATCTAATTTTATATCTATCACTCTGTCTCTGTGTTTGTCTCTCTCTCTCTCTCTCTATCATCTATCAATCTAACAATTTATTTCTTTTCTTGATTCTGTTTCTTTCTCTCTCTCTCTCTCTATAATTTTATAAAGAATGCAAATGACCAGCTGTCTGCAAGGAGTATAAAACTTTCCATTCCCCACCATCCAGTCAGAGCTGAAGAAGCATCTTGGATGAGAAGCAAAACATCTTCAAAGAAAAAAACAGAAAACTCAATTGCCTCTTGAAAAAGCACCTTTGGGACAACCATGACCTGGATGACTGAGAATCTCCGTGGACATGAGTTGCATCCCTTCACATCCAGAAGAGATATCCTGGGTTGTGTCTACTAAGAAACTGCACCTGGTGTGGCCTAGAGTTGGGCTTTTTGCTGCCATGGTACCTATTCTCTGGCACCACATTCCCCCCAAGATGAGACCAGCCCCATTCTTGAGAGACCTCCAGAATTCTCTCAAAACTTGGCTATGTCAACTGTTCTGGATATCTCAAGAAAATAGTGAGGGGGCTACCTTGTTTTTACATCTTAATATCCAGATCACACAATAGCAATAGAACTTAGACATATATATCTCTAAGCAGTATACAGAGTCAGCCTATTGCCCCCAACAATCTGGGTCTTCATTTTACCCACCTTGGAAGTATGGAAGGCTGAGTCAACCTTGAGCCTGGTAAGAATCTTACTGCCAAATTGCAGGCAAATGGCAGTCAACAGAAGTAGCCTGAACTACTGCACTGTAACCACTGTGCCACTGCAGCTCTTAGAAAAGCTTCCAGTTAGGCTGATTTATTGCTTATGCCTATGCACAAGACTCTTGTCAACTAATGGTCAGCACTAAATTGGCACTAGATGAGAGTCAACGGAATTCAAGAGGGGCTGGATATAGATCACTTGTGGCAGCATAATGATTCCAGGCCGATTCTTCTCTTGACTCCACTCCCAGTTTCTGTCTCTACCTTTACTACACATCTACAGATACTCCTTGCTTTCCAGCCAATATCTTAGTAGCTATTTGAAGTTATGATAAACCTCCCCAGAGCTACCTATGACCTGTTTTCAAAGTTATGCCCCTTCCGCCATAGTCACATGCTCACATTTTGAATGCTAGGTAACCAGCTTGTGTTTACAGTCATTTGCAATGTTTGTGGTCACAAAATTGAGATTTTTTGATATTTTACTATGGGTTTCTGGCATTTACTTCCAGTTTCTGGCAAAAAAAAGCTTCATTGGGCATGCTTAACTGCTGCTGCATGTGCTTAATAGCAATAGCACTTAAATTTATATATCACTTTACAGTCCTCTCTAAGTGGTTTACAGAGTCAGCCTATTGCCCTCAACAATGTGGGTCCTCATTTTATCCACCTCAGAAGGATGAGTCAACCTTGAGAACTGGTGTGATTCAAACTGACCAAATTGCAGGCAGTCAGCAATCCTTTGAAATAGCCTGCAATACTGCTCTCTAACCACTGCACCACCATGGCTCATAATTAACCCTATTAGTCTCCATGAACCTGTGTAGAATTTCACTTTTGGACTTTGGAGGGTCTTGTCCATAGTGCAGATGTTCCTGTACACAATGATAGCTATGTGGATGTGCTATAGCAATAGCAACAACAATAGCATTTAGACTTATATACTGCTTCATAGTGCTTTACAGCCCTCTCTAAGTCGTTTACAGAGTGAGCCTATTGCCCTCAACAATTTGGGTCCTTCATTTCACCGACCAAGGAAGGATGGAAGGCTGAGTCAACCTTGAGCCTGGTGAGATTCGAACTGCCAAATTGCAGTCAGCCAGCACTGGAACCACTGCGCCACTGCAGCTCATGACTGCTACACTTGTTTAAGATTGCCAAGTTCACTTAACAACAAATCATATGGTGACCTACTTAATGACCACAACTTAACAGTTGTAATTTTGGACTCAATTATTGCTATAAGTCAAGGACTACCTGTAATGCTCTCTCCTAGCTCTTTAGCTTTTACATTTAATATGTATTAATGTTGTAGCTGTAGAGGGTTTTTTTTAACATTATTTGCTTTATGGGTTTCATTGTACGTCTCCCACTGTCACATGTTATGAGAAGGCAACTACCTAAAAAAAGATAAGTAATAAATAAATCGAAGCAAAGTTAGAGGAAATTGCAAGTTAAAAGTGCCTACAAGTTTCACTGTTGTGCAAAACAAATGGAAACCAAATAAATTGTTGCAGATCCAGATAAATACGAGTCACTGCTCGTAATATTCCATTTGTATGCCATCGATAAGAAATCCATCTTGAGCAAGAAATTGAACTGTTTCAAAGTGAATAATGATTATAAGGTAATGAAAAGGTTGCATATTAATGCAAATTAGGCTCAGGAAAAAACTGGGATATATTGCACTTCAAACGTGCTCTCTTTCCGAACAGTTTTTTCTTTTCTACCAGGTCCTCATAATGTGGTCGTTACCTTGTTTCTGGTCCATAAGCAAAACTTGAGATATCCTTACCTATTTCAGTGCTGAAGCAAGTTTTTCTTCTTATTCCTGATGAGCTGTGGTGGGCACAGTGGTTAGAATGAAGTGTTGCAGGCTAACTCTGCCATCTGCCAGCAGTTCCATCCTGATCAGCTCAAGGTTGACTCAGTCTTCCATCTTTCCGAGGTCGGTAAAATGAGGACCCAGATTATTGAAGGCAATATGCTGATGTAAAGCAGTCACAGAGTGCTGTAAGGGGCAGGATATATGTCTAGGTGTTATTGCTATTACTGAAAATTCCAGTAATGTGCCAAACCTGCCACATCACCCACTGTCACGTTTCAATCTGTGAGACTTCTGCTTTTAGAATTATTGCTTCTAATATGTCTTCTCTACATGTCACCTTCTCCTCTCTTGCTTTCATTTTTATCAGTTCAAATTTCATTTTTTGCCAACTATCGGCTTTGCTGTAGAAACCTATAATTTTTTGTCACAGTTCTATTTCATTTTGGCACTGCTGTATCACATCCCTCACCCGTGGCACAGATCTTTAAGTCCCTTGAAGACAATGCAGCAATTATCAGGAATCAGCATGGATTGTGACAAGAACAAGCCTTCAGCCCCTTAATCATCTTTGTTGTTCTCTTGTTAGAGGCTCAACATCTTTTTTTTTTTTTTTTTACATCATGGCAACCAAAAATGGATGCAGTATTCTTCAGTGTAATCTTAAAAAGGCATTATAAAGTGACACTAATACTTCATGTGATCTTGATTCTACCCTTCTGTTAATACAGCCTAGGACTGTGTTGGCTTTTTTTTGGCAACTGCAGCACACTGTTGGCTCATATTTAAGTGATTATTCAGTAGGATTCCCAGATCCTTCTTGTAGTGATACTGTTATATGTTATATTAGCACAAAATTATTTTAAAGCCAGATTTTCCTTTGTCTGATTATGAGGTTGAAATTCCTAATTATTGCCTACCAGCTGTGTTGAATAAGAGTTTTGAGATCCTGTTGATTTGCTGAGATCACAATACACGAATCTTTGTTGTTAAGCTGGGGAATAACCAATCATTGTCCTATTTGAACTCAGAGGAAGGGGTGGGTTTCGAATGGTTCTGTCCACCTCTGTAGAACCGGTAGCTCTGAAGAGCAGCAGACAAAGAACTGGTTCTTTGTCTGCTGATGTTTTTGCCCACCCGCCCACCTGGGCTCTTACCTGATCTTTATTTCCTGATTTTTTTCAACTTCATCTGCCGAATGAGGCACAGCTGCAGTTAAAAAAGCAGGAAAAGAGGGCTGTTTCAAAGGCTGCATCTCTGCATGCAGCATGCTGATGACAATTTACAGGTGTACTGCTCACAGCATGCAGGGAAGCTCATAAATCCCAAACCAGTAGTTAACCCTGTCGTATCCCACCCCTGCTCAGAGGCATCTACAAGAAGTATTTTTTAAAAAGATGGCACTCATGGCACTCCATGAATGTCATCACCAGGGCCAGTGTCATCTTGACTCTTTGGACTTTTTTTGGATTGTTGTATAAGTGGTAATTTGTGTAAAATAGCTTTTCTTCTATTCTACCACAAGCTGCTAAGGTTATTTCTGTCACTTGTTTGATGTGCCAGCCATATTCTCCATACATATTCAAGAAAAGCATGGAAAAGCTTAGAAAAAAATGTGAAACCTTGATCTTATTATATATGTTGATGGCAGCAAGACTACTGTATGCACAAAAAGAGAAGGATGTTGTCAACTCATAAAGCATTTCTATGCCCGTTTTATAGTTGCCAACAGAAGGGGGGAAAGGAGTTTGAAAGAGCAATGCAGGAGTTTGAAATTGAAAGTGCATTTCATTCATATCTTGCAAAGATTATAACTAAGCAAGTGGAGTTTCTGTCGTGCAAATCTCTAATTGGAGAACATGATTGATGACACTTGATTATTAATGTGTTTTGTTGGAGAATATGAATTACGATACACCCAGAGGGGTGGAGGAAAACCAGGGTCAAGTGTGACAGTGAATTACATGTCTCAGAATTGGCTACACACAGGTCATACCAGCATGTTAGCTCCTAATAACTCCTCTGGAGCTTTTGAAGCTTGACTCGAAGCTCATGATTTAATTAGGGCCGCTGCCGGAACCCTGACAGATGTCTTGATTCCCACTATGAATGAAGGGCTACAGAAGTTGATGAAGCTGCAGAGATGGCTAAATTGAACCATTTTGATTAAAGAAAAGAATATAAGTATTTTGTTGCTACACAGAGACTTACTTCTTCACTTTGTGCTTGAGGTGGAAAAAATGAAATTTTAATTTTGGGTTTTACTGATTTAGATTGATTTGTTGTTACAGGAATGGTTAGTTTATATTATTATGGAATAGTAAAAAGTTGAGGTTCAATATTAATGCTTTATTCTAGAGCCAAGGTGGCACAGTGGTTAGAGTGCAGGACTGCAGGCTACTTCTGCTAGCTGCCTGCAATTTGGCAGTTCGAATCTCACCAGGTTCAAGGTTGTCTCAGCCTTCCATCCTTCCGAGATTGGTGAAATGAGAATGTTGGGGGCAATATGCCGACTCTTTAAAACCCTTAGAGAGGGCTGTAAAAGCACTGTGAAGTGATATATAAATCTAAGTGCTATTGCTGTTGCAATGAAGAGAATCAGAATTCAACACTTTGTTTTTCTCCCTCCACTCCTTACTTTTCCTTCCCTCTTTCCTCCCCATCATGTCCTATTATTTGCTTTCATATTTTGGTATTTTATTCTATAATCTAATAAAAAAATGTTTAAAAAAAGAAAATAAAATAAAAAAAGAAAGCTTGGAGTGGTCTTACTTTTCATTTGGCATCTCCTGTTGCAGCTATTCAGAGGTGGTATTCAGCAGGTTCTGACTGGTTCTTGAGAACTGGTAGCAGAAATTTTGAGTAGTTCAGAGAACCGGCAAACACCACCTCTGACTGGCTTCACCCCCATCTATTCTCTGCCACCCAAGTCCCAGCTGATCGGCTGGATCTTCTTTGGTTGCCCTGGACAGGAGAACGGAGCTGGAAAGCAGGTTGGAGGGGTGGGGAGGGAATGGGGATTTTACAGTATCCTTCCCCTGCCCCACCCACAGAACCAGTAGTAAAAAATTTTGAATCCCACCATTGTAGCTATTCCATTTGTCACATTGATTGCAACGATGGAAGACATGAATTTCCCCAGTAAGTGCAGTTTAACACTTGAACATAAGGGCCCGGATCATTCTAGTCATCCACTGACATCTCACTGCTTCTATTTCAAGCGAAGACAGCTCTTCACAGGATTCATAGACTTTCTCTTGAAATTTCCACAACACATCCCATGGTTAAATATAGCGCCGATTTGCTTCTCCCAAAAAGCCGTTCGTATGAAACATATTCTTGGATGACAGGGAATGTCTGATCACCAAATGAGAGTCTCTTGAATCTCTAAAACGGACAGTCACAACCTGCCTCCACAAGGATATTTGAAGCAACCTTTTGAAAATATTAGTGTCCGTTCACTGCTAACTGGCGTAATGATGTCTTATGCAACCGTAAACAAGGCACAAGTTCTGGAATTAATAAAGACGGCAATAACTTACAAGCACAGCTCAGGCTGCAATTTTGCTTGTTAAGCATTGCGACTGCTAAATGAGGCACCTGTGTGCAATCCGAGCTCTCCCCCATTGTGGTTGTTAACAAGGGCGGGCTTCAAAAATGTTAGCCATGGGTTCTCTGCCTGGTTGCTGTGTGGGCGTGATTATGGTGGGCGTGGCCTAGTCTGCCTCCTGCACCATGGCGGGTGGGGGAGGTTTTGCCCTCCCCTGGTTCCAGAGGCTTTCCTTGAGCCTCCAGGAGGGCAAAAATGGCCTCCCCAGGCTCCAGAGGCTCTCCGGAAGCCAGAAATGGGCCCATTTCCTGTCTTCCTGAACTTCCAGAAGGCCTGTTATTTGCCCTCCCCAAGCCTCCATGCATGCCCTGCACTTACCTGCATCCAAAATGGGCCATGTGAGAACTCCTGGGAGGGATGGGGTGGGTGGGTGGGGCCAGGCAGGGGTGGGATTTGGCGGTTCTCCAAACTGCACAGAATCTGAGCTAGGGGCTCTCCCGAACCCCTGCGAACCCCCAGCAGCCCACCCCTGGTTGTTAAGTAACCATGCCGATTGTTAGGTGATTCTATGGGGGGTACCACAAGGGGTGGGAGAGGCCCTGTTCCTCCCTCACGAAAAATGGAAACCAAATGATAGAAAACATTATAAATATATTTATTTTATTTATTATTTGATTTGATTTTTTTGCATGCCAGCTTTATTATTTTTACAAATAACTTAAGGTGGCCAACATATCCACCATCCTTTCCTCAACCTATTTTCCCCACAGAGCAACTCTACGAGGTAATTGGAGGTGAGAGAGGATGACTAGGCCAAAGTCATCTAGCTGGTTTTCATGGCTAAAAACAGGACTTGAACTCCTGCTTTCTACTCTGGTGCCTTAATGACTAGGGCAATCTAGCTCCATTTTCACTGCCATCTGGTATTTTTACCCATTTTTTTTTCAGGCTTAAAGACATGGAGAAGATAGTCAGAGGGCACTGCTTGTGGAGAAGAGATAGCAGAAAAGCATTGCATGGGGAAGGAGTCTAGAGGTGGCCTATGGATGTTCTGGAGGCTGCAAAGGCTGTATATTGCAGGCCACTCATTTGTACTTCGCTCTTACCTCATCATCAATCAATCAGAACAGAGCTGGAAAGGACCTTGGAGGTCTTCTAGTCCAGCCCCCTGGTCAAGCAGGAGACCCTAATAACATTTCAGACAAGTGACTGTCTCGTCTCTTCTTAAGAATGATGAAGCAACCTACAACTTCTGAAGACAAGCTGTTCCCCTGGTTAACTGTTCTCATGTTAGGAAGTGTTAAATCTGGAGCGTGGGCACAAGGAACGGAGACGAGACATCGAATAGTGACTCCAACTCTTTATTAGTGACTTCAGAACAGAGCAGAGCTACTGGGCAGCAGCAGCTCCTTTTATAGAGCTGGCTGCTGTCACAATAACCAATGGTTTGAGTTTGCCGCACTGGTAGCAGCCAATCAGCAGCGACCCGCTGTCAGCCAATCAGATTAGCCAGAATCGGCCAATCACAATCCACTGTTTGCGGGCCAATCAGAAGTGCAGGATTACGAGCCTGCTGTGGAAACAAAACTATTAGGATTTTAAACTAAAGCATTTGCTTAGTTCGTAACACCCCTCCCCCCTAGGTTCCATCTGAGGGTGGGGTGATATATTCTCGAAGGTAGGCAGGTCATTTCACCTGTCTACCTGATCTGTGTTGCTCCACCAGTCCTTGCCCTGACTCTGGTCTCGGTGGGCTGCTTGCTGCGCTTGTTGGCAAAGATGTTCCGCCCTCTCCATTGGGTGACTTGGGGTTGTCATCTCTGCTTTGTTAAGGCTGCCGTCCGGATCCCTTGGATTTGCTGCTGTCACAGTCCTGCTCTGTGGTGAGGCGATCGTCTGTCCCGGCTCTCCTTCAGAAGGTGAATATCTCCGGGTTAGTTGTGCTGATTGCTGGTTTTCACGTACTGGGTCGTATGCTAATTCTTCTCCGGTCCCCTCGATTTCCCTTCCCCCCCAGGTTTGAGGTTCGGGGTTTGTGACGGGGGTAGATGCCAGCCTGGAGCGCAGTTGATCGATATGTCGCTTCCACATTTTTCTGTCAGCAGTTTGTAAACAGTAGGAACGTGGACCTGTAAGTTGAGTTATGGTAGCAG
This sequence comes from Emydocephalus ijimae, assembly GCA_004319985.1. Taxonomy (NCBI): domain Eukaryota; kingdom Metazoa; phylum Chordata; class Lepidosauria; order Squamata; family Elapidae; genus Emydocephalus; species Emydocephalus ijimae. The sequence continues at coordinate 29,977 of BHEV01015782.1, forward strand.
GGACCCACAATGGGTCACCGGAAAAGTTTTTTGTGAAGACCGGGTCGCCTACCTTGAAGGTGCGATACCTGCTGCTGGACCCCACGGGCTTTTCGGGTGTGTAGGTAGGGTGCAAATGGTCAAGATGTGAGCGAAGTCTTCGGCCCATCAGAAGTTCAGCCGGGGTTCTGTTTGTGGTGCTGTTTGTGGTAATATGTTGGAGGAGAAGCATCCGTCGATGTCCCCTTGCTCCATCTTTTGTAAAGTTTTCTTTACGAATTGGACCATTCACTCAGCCCTGCCATTGGGCGCAGGGTGAGCTGGCGATTTCAATGCATGGCAAATCCCCCGCTCTGCCAGGTACTGTTCGAATGCCAGAGTGGTGAATTGGGGGCCATGATCCGAAACTAGGACATCTGGCAACCCATGCGTAGCGAATAGTCTATTATTTTTTTAGTGATGGCTTCTGTGGTGGTGCTCTTCATTTTGAGGACCTCCAGCCAGTTGGAGTAGGCATCCACTGCTATAAG
>BHEV01015783.1:0-36787 GCA_004319985.1 Emydocephalus ijimae
TTCAGGTCGTTTGACTCGAGGAACATGTTGAATCGGTCTGCATACGATTCCCAATCCTCGGTGGCTGGGTCGAAGGGGGTCGGCGGTGTGATGCTGGCCATCGTGGCGGTTGCTGGTTTCCTTCGGACACATGCGTTGTTCAGGGGCGAGATCCCACCCTCGTCGCCAGTGTTGTGTCCGTCGCAAGGAAAAAACCAGGAGTCGGTGACTAGTTCAGCTCGTTTGTTTATTGTAGGAACCTGACTGCCGCAATGGAAAAGGTCCGCGGCTTTTATTTCCTTAGCCGCGGCTTTTCCGCGGCTCTTGCCGTATCCTTGAGTCTCCCGCGATTCGAACAAGCCAATCGCGGGAGACTCTCGGTGGCCAATCGGCAGTGGCTCCGCCGGCACATGGCAGTCCAATCTCTTCTTGAAAGTCTCAAGGGATGAAGCTTCCACGAGAACTCATGGTTGTCCCAAAGATGCTTTTTTAAAGAGGCAACTGGACTTTCAGTTGCCTCTTGAAAAAAAAATCACACACTTTCTCTAAATTCTTTTCAGAAATGATCCAAAATATCTTAATTGTCACCAGATCTCCATGTTCCCCATCCTGACCCCAGTATGAAATTAAAGTAGGTTGAGGGCCAAAACAAACCTTGACAGGGTTCAGATCTGCAGGTCCGACGTTCCATGGATTTCCCAGGGCATTTTGACAGCTGTCCTGGCACTGGTGAAGAGTTCTTCAGGCAGGTCCGGTGTCTGGTTTCGATGCCACTGAGGCCACATGCTGTCAAGGAACAGGAACTCCAGGGAGACCAGCTGGACCATCCTGGCTTCTGCACAGGATCTGTTGGGCAGAACAAGTTAAGGGGAAAAGAAACTCAGAACGAGAATTGTGTCTAGAAGTGTGATGGTTTGGGCAGTAAAGTCTTTACAAGGGAGGACCAAGGCTTCTCTTCCTAGGTTCTGTTATGTTGAAGATGTCTTCTTTCATGGAGACCTAGTGTCCAATCACTTTTATTTTATTTTATTATTTATTTTATTTTATCATTTTTTAAAATGAAACTCATTTTGTCATGAAAAGAATGCAGGCTAGATTTCTTTGGGTACAAATAAAAAACTAAGAGGTATTCACCGATATTTCTTTGTTTATTTTGGGGGCAAAAGGTTACTACCATTAGGAGGGAGGTACACTTCACTGTCATCATGGATCTAAGAAAAAGTGGGATGCTTGTAGGTAATTTAATGATCAAAAACTGCTTTTAAAAATGTCTGTACCTCCAGATCTCCCTGAGTTGCCAGAATTTGAGGAACTAATAACATGACTAATTAAATGACTGCTATCAGTTGCCTTGTCAATTATCTTGGACTGCTCATGAAAGCTTAGATTTTTCACACTTTTAATGCCATGGCCATAAAAATCAGACAGAATGACTAAGTAAGAGTTGAAAGGGACCTTGGAGGCCATCTAGTCCAACCCCCTGTTCCAGCAGGAGATCCCTAATAACAGAATTGGAAGGGACCTTGGAGGTCTTCTAGTCCAACTCCTGCTCAAGCAGGAAACCCTATAACATTTCAGACAAATGGTTGTCCAGTTAAGAAGAAACTTCCAGTGATGGAGCACCCACAATCTCTGAAGGCAAGTTGTTCCACCGATAAATTGTTATTTCCCACTTACCCACAGGGCAGAGGAATCGGACATGATAGTTGGAGCAGGTCCTATTGCTGGGCTGCTCTTTGTTGAGGCAATGGAAGCCTTCTTGGGGGCTGAAGCGCACGACTTCTCCCACTTCCTTGGGAAGCTCCCACTTAGTGGTGCGGGCTTGGATAGAGAGGGGCCGGGCACAAATGCGCTTGGGGTAGTAGAACCGGATGGCCTCCAGTGTCTCGAAATCCCCTTCGCCTCCAGGATGGTCCACATTGAACCAAGAGGTCCATTCCCCTGAAGGTAGAAGAGGAGGAAGAAAGACTCCCATGACTCTCAGTGGTATGTACAGGGCTGCTACTCTACAACAGGGCTTTCCACACCAGGCCATCCAGAAAGAGGCCCATTTCACAGATGGGTACATCAAGAAATCAAGAATTCCCCTTTATTAGGACACGGATTTCAAAGGATCAAAACAAGGAAAAAAATAGATTCATAATATCCACTGAGAATGGCAGAAGAAATAATTTTCAAATGAGCTTTCTCCACTTCATTTCTGTTTCAAATTTATATGATGCTCAGCTACCCACAACTTGGGCTGTCTCACAACAACTAAAATAATTATAAGCAATGATGTCAAAAGAAAGTAGTTGTTATATCAATTGTATAAGCTAAGGACAATTGCGGTTCAGTCGTATATTATGCAAACACAACAATTATTAACCCAGATTCTTACTATATAGGTAGTCCTTGACTTACAATCATTTGTCTAATGACTGTTTAAAGTTATAACGCCACTGAAAAAAAGTGACTTATGACAATTTTTCACGCTTACAGCCATTGCAGCATCCCCATAGTCACATGTTCAAAATTCAGACAATGGACAACTGGCTCATATTTATGATGGTTGTAGTATCCAGTGGTCATGTGATCACCTTTTGTGGCTTTTTGACAACCAAAGTCAATGGGGAAGCCAGATATATTAACAACCATATTAGTAACTTAACAACTGGAGTAATTTATTTAACACCAATGACAAGAAGGGTCATAAAATGGGGTAAAACTTGCTTACAATTTTCTGGCTTAGCAACAGAAATTTTGGGGTCAACCGTGATTGTAAATTGAGGACTACCTGTAATGAAATTTTTCCTAATACCAAAATTAAAGCTTTTGTTGAAAATAAAACGTTCATTTTTTCATGATTTCAGAACCATGTTTTATAAAAGGAGAAGGAGGGTTGTAAAAAAAACCCAGAAAGCTGTTAATTCCAATTTTGGAATTATTTATATTCCTTTTTAATCTAAGCACAATTAAGAAGAAATCAAAGAGAATTAACAACCAAACAAAAGACAGTTGTCAGTAGAATGGAATGCTGGACATGCAGCATCAGAAGTGTCCACCAGGGAGGTCAAAAAAGTCAAGATGTTGGCCACAATTGCAATCAAAACTCTGCCCCTTTTTATACATATGACATCACAAATATTAAAAAGGAGCGGGGCTTTGCTTGCCCAGTCACAGCCACCATACTGACTTTGCCTTATGTCGTCAACTCATGAATTAGCCTTCATATTTTTAAAAAGGTGACCCACCAACTGTTTTTTCATCAAGACGTGTCCTGGCTTTTATTCTTTTTTTATGTTTATTCAGTTGTTTTGTCTTGGCTGACTCAGAGTCATTTTTCATCTGCGGATCTGTGAAGAAAACCACGTTCAAATAAAAAATAATATTTTTTTATACTTTGAGGTTAAGCAGTTGCTTACTGATTAATATATACCTCACTGCATCTTGAAAACACTCCTAGGCCAACACCAATCAACTAGGTTTATCTGACTAGGTTCATCTATTCAGCTAAATTCAAATTTTTTTACTACCAGTTCTGTTGAGTGTGGCTTGTTGGGCGTGGCTTGTTGGACGTGGCAGGGGAAGGTTACTGTAAAATGCCATTCCCTCCCCGCCCCACTAACCTGCTTTCCAGCTCCGTTCTCCTGTGCAGGGCAACAAAAAGCCTCGAGAGGCAGAGAATAGATGGGGGCAGGGCCAGTCAGAGGTGGTATTTGCCAGGTCTCCGAACTACTCAAAATTTCTGCTACCGGTTCTCCAGAATTGGTCAGAACCTGCTGATTACCACCTCTGAAACAGACTAATTCTATCTATCAGACTAAACCATCTGGCTCTGGTTGGAAATCCAGCTGCATTATTTATAAAATAGCTTTACAGTTTTTGACTGGCAGATATGGTAGATAAGGAACTGTAGCTAATCCACAAGTGGAGATGAAATTAAAAGGGAGTTCTCTGAAGGCTCCTTATTTGTCCCCAGGATAACAACCAAAGCTGATTATAGGACTACAAATTTATGCATGTATGTATGCATGTATGTATGATTTATAAAACTTATTGGCTGCCAATCTTACCATAGGGCCATGATGGCAAACCTATGGTACTCATGCCACAGGTGGCATGCAGAGCCATTTGTGCCGGCATGCGAGTCACAGGCAAACTTACCTCACTGCACATGTGCGTGCCTCACAGCAGATTTTTCTGCTGGTTTGAGGCCTTTTCCGGCCTCCCAGAGGCTTGGAAAAAGCCTCTGCAAGGCTTTTCAGGATGAATAGGCTTGTTCTTCACTTCCTGTAATACCGGAAGTGATGAAATGGGCATATTATTCCGTGGGGATTGTGCGCGCATGAGCAGGGGGTGGGGGTGGGGGCCACACATTGCATTCTGGGTGCTGGCACGTGAGTGCGTGTGTGCTAATGCGCGCACAATTTTTGGCACAGGAGCCCAAAAAGGTTAGCCACCATTGCCATAGGGTAGCTCTTGGTGGCTTTCAGTCATAAAAATATGTTTATACGTATACATTTAAAATAAATTCACACACACACATACCCCTAAGCAGGCTCTCTGCTCCATCAGTAAAGTCACGGGAAGTCTTGATTTATTAAACTAGAATGCTCTCTTGCTACCAAACAGCTCTCAAGGGATCAATTGGCTAAACTGAAGACTATAAAACTCAGCCGTTTAAGGTTCATTATATCAAAGCACTGCTATTAAAAATAAAAACAGCGCCCACTGGCTAGATGGAGATGGAATTTCTTCAGCTGTATTGAAGAAGGTGCTGGATAAGAAGCAGAGAAACTCAGATGCTAGTCTCTTACCCCCAGCTGTGGAAGCTCATTGGCTGATTTTGGCCCAGTCCTTCTCTCCCACCACAACTTACTCTTTATAACAGGGGTCTCCAACCTTGGCCTTGAACTTGTGGACTTGAGCGCCAGAATTCCTCAGCCAGCTTTGCCTTAAAATAGCCAAGGTTGGAGATCCTTGCTCTACAAGGTTGTTGTAGAGAGGGAATACTATATACACTGCTGATAAAGGCAGGGTGTAGTTCTAATAAATAAGCTCAATCTGCTACATCTGATAAATAAGAAAAAAAAGGACCCAAAATCTGCTTAAAGCAGGGGTCTCTAACCTTGGCCACTTTAAGACTTGTGGACTTCAACTCCCAGAATTCCTCATCTGGCTGAGGAATTCTGGGAGTTGAAGTCCACAAGTCTTAAAAGTGGCCAAGGTTGGAGGCCCCTGGCTTAAAGGATGCCCACTCATTGGCATCCAAAAACTGCCCCAATGGCATATAGTTCCTTTTCTTTCATCCTGCACCTGGCAAATCAGGCATTGTTACTGCGCCCGCTGCTCTCCTCAGCGAGATGCTCTATTTACCCTAGTATCTGATTTCCAACTGCAGCCCACAAAGAGGCATCATTTCTGCCATGTTTGTTTTTGTTATGAACTAATAAAACGTTTAAATAAAGTTTATCAAAACCTTTAGAAAATAGCAGGGTTCTAGTCCTGCACTTCTGATAATAGCGATATCGGATTAGTCCGTTCAGGAGAATCTGATTGGCTGTTAACGAGCCACTCTCATTGGTTAAAGGGGTTAACGCTCCACGTTTCTTATTGGTTAATAGATCAGCAGCTTGCCTATAAAAGGGCTGCTGCTGCCCTAGGTTTTTGCTCTGTTCAGAATGATTAATAAAGAGTTGAAGTTCACTGTTCACCGTCTCGTCTCCGTTCCTTGTGCCCATGTGCAGAACTTAACAGTTTTGTAGCACCATATAAACTGGAAGAAAAAACTACTATGGCTTATGTAGTTATAGCTAAGACTTCACTACCCATGTCCCCTTCAATACTGTTGGACTACAGTTCCCAACAGCTGAAATCACAGAGCCTAATTACAAAGTCAAATGTCCCTTGCAGTGACGCAGCTACTGTGCCCTGTATTTACTTTACAGCAAATTATAATCTATCTTTTCAAAGACACAACATGCCCACCAGTGGAAATATTTGGATAATGTCTTACTAAAAAAAAGTTGATAAGCTTAATGAGGAAGTCTCTAACAAAATCCAGTTGCTCAAAAAGAAAGAAATAATTATTTTATTTAGATTGACAGGACAATATCCATTTGGTAACAGATTAAAATGAAAGCTCTGCAGGATATATTGAAAATTTAAAGATCTTCTTATTGGAAGGGTTTAATGTTGAAATTATTTATGGTATGTTATTTTTTAAAAATCTTTAATTTTAAAAAAAGGATATCATGGTAAATAGTGATTTCAGCAAAGATATATCATTTAAACTTCACTAATTAAATGGTTGAGGAAAGTTACTTTGCTTATTCCATAATTTAAAACTGTGTTTCTCTCATGCTGGCTGGGGAATTCTAAAGAGTTGAAATCCACACATTTTAAAATGGCAAGCTTGAGAAACACTGCTTTAAAGGCTAAATGTTGGTTCCTTTTATATTCCTTTCCCAGACATTATTGATTATTAAAAGGAAGAAGGAAAGGACATGACTCTGGTGGCAGGGACTGCAGGACTGCCGAGCAGAGCAACAGAGCTCCTGCCCTACATATATCTGACAGCTTTTCCATGCTGTGCAGCCATGCTGGGAATCTTCCGGAACCAGCTAAACCTCATGCTGGGAAAGTGAAATTTATCTCACCTTGAAGGTCACACAATTCAGAGATGTAAACTGAGCAAATGTCAGCAGAAGGTAGAAAGAATAAAATAAAAAAAACTCTCTAGGAAGAGTAAAGTGGTCAAAAGAAAAGACAAATGTCTCTTTCCCCCCCTCAATACTGGATATTTTTTATTTTGCCCTCTCTACTTCTCCAGAAAGAGCATCCCCAGGGAGTTCAGGAAAGTCACAGTGGTGGCTGGGACCACATTTAAAAGCTGTTATTTTGTCTTTTTTGGACTCCCGTGGGTGCTGTGGTCCCAACTGTTTTTTTTCTTTTTTAAAGCAAGCTTCAATCCTGATATAATCATATCTTCACGCAAAGTAGGAAACAGATGGCTTTTTGGAGAAATATTTGCAAGACAGATACTCAAACATGTTGATGTTTCTCAGATAACCATCTGTGTGGAGGAATGGACAAGCATCCCTATGAGGAAAGGATAAAAGATCATTCTAGAATTACAAGGTTCAAAAGGGCCCTTGAAGGCCTTAGGAAGGATCAACCCACTATTCATGGCAAAACTCTAGATGCTGATGGCTGTCCAACTTCATTCAGAAAAGGGATCTTCTGATTCTGTTTGATGGGAAGCCAGTTTGGGGTAGTGGTTAAGGTACCAGGCTAAATCCTAGTCTTGCTACCCAAGGCATGAAGTCAGCTGGGTGACCTTGTGGCAGTCACTCTCTCTCAGTCTTAGAAAGGCAGCAATGGCAAACCGCTTCTAAAATCTTGGCAAGAAGACTGCAGGGACTTGTCCAGGCATTTGCCAAGGAGTTAGCACTGATTCCCCCTCAACACACACACACAAACACACACACATATACAAATGATCCAGTCACTTCCTTCCCTGATATATTAAGATACACGTAGATACACTCACAACCACAATTGGGACCAGGGTTTTCGTTGCTAAGGTAGGTGGTTGTTAATGAGTCACACACAATTTTATGACCTCCCCCCCCCGCAGAGTTAAGCAAATCACCACAGTTGTTAAGTGAATCGTGCAGTTGTTAAATGCGTCCAGGTTTGCTTATGGGAAGCCCACTAGGAAGTGTTGTGAATGAATAAATGTGTTTAATAAAGGTTATTAAGAGCTTGAAGTTAAGTGCAGGGTTCTGGCCCTGCACTTCTGATTGGCCATTAATGGCGACATCAGATTGGTCCGTTCAGGTGAATCTGATTAGCTATTAACGAGCCTCTCCCATTGGTTAACGGAGCTAGCGCTCCCTGGTTTTCATTGGTTGAATACTCAATAAGTTGCCTATATAAAGAGGGCCGTTGCAGCCATTGAGCTGAGCTGTCACACCATGTTAATAAAGAGTTTTGAAGTTCACCGTTCCACCGGTTCGTCTCCATTCTTAACGCCCACGCTCAGAACTTAACACTGGTGACGAGGATGGGATGTGGAGTCGTCAGAGCTGACTGAACAATGAAGAGCGATAACCGAGCACATGGCTGAACGCACAACAGTGGAACCATGTCCGGCGGCGTCATACCACCCGCTCCATTCGACCCAGCGCAGGAAGACTGGGACTCCGATATGGGTCGCTTCCAGATGTTCCTGGAAACCAACAATTTGAAGGATGCCACTACCGGGAAGAAATGAGCGGTATTCCTAACCCACTGCGGGCCAACCGTATTCAAGATGGCCAAGGCACTAGCGAAACCGGCAGAAGTAAAGTCTATGGACTGGGACGTCCTCAAACCCCTACTGAGGGCCCACTATGCACCGATCGTGCCAACGCTCGTCAGAAGGCATGAATTTTATCAGAGGAGTCAGCAGAAGGGCGAAAGTGTTGCTGATTTCATAGCAGATCTCCAGAATCTGGGAGGCCTATGTGGGTTTGCCGACCTCGAAGAAGCCCTGAGAGACAGAATAGTTCTGGGATTGGATGCACCACTCATCCAAAGCAAGCTGATGGTGAAAGGCGACATCAGCCTTGCCGATGCTATCAATGAAGCTACTGCAGCAGAAGCAACCAGGAAGTCGGCTGCCCGAATGCACCGCAACCGCGCCCCGGTTCACCAACCAACCTGCGAAATTTCACCCAAGTCAGAAGGTCAGCTTCAAACGGCCCACCACGAGGACCTCTCTTCATCGTCAGACAGCGACGAAGAAGAGGTCCACCGACTTTGGTCCGAACGAGACCAATGCCAGAGATCTCAGCACCAAAGCGCTGGTTGTGGGGCAAGCCACCCCCGATCAGAATGCAAATTCCTCGACGCACTCTGCCATGTGTGTGGGAAACGAGGCCATATCGGACGGGTCTGTAGAAGTAAAATAGGACCCAGCCAGCCCTCGAGGGGGGCTAACTATCGCCAACCGACAGGAAGCCGTCCTGTAAGGCGAGAACCCATGAACCACCAATGGAACAACCACTCCTACAGAAACAAAACCCTAAACCACCCCACGAAGCGAGAAGAGGCTCACCATACTATCACGATCAGTCACGCCTCCTCTCTGGATGCCAAGAAGATCTGAGTGAAAGTGGCCATCGAAAACCAGCCCTGTCTGATGGAAGTCGACTCGGGATCGTCTCTTTCGATGGTTTCCTGGAAGACCCTCAAGCAGCTCATCCCTACTGTCCGGTGGCAAGACCTCAGATTCCAAAGACTCATACTCAAAGACTATCAAGGGAATCGAATCCCAGTCGTAGGATCCAGCCAAGTCCAGGTATCGTTCAAGAACCGCACAGCATTCCTACCCCTGATGTAATCGACAAGGATTGGCCTAGCCTGTTAGGCCTCCAATGGTTCGCTCCACTTGGAATTGAAGTGGCCGGCATTCACCGAATCTGCAGCAGCGACTGGGAAGAGGACCTCGTCCAAGAATTCAAGGACGTCTTTGCAGAAAAACTAGGTGAGTACAAGGGGACCCCGATATCATTTAACCTCAATTCTAAAATAGCTCCCATCTGCCTTAAGCCTCGTCAAGTGCCATTTACCCTTAAACCAAAGATTGACGAGCAGCTTGATAAACTAATAGCCCAGGGTGTGTTAGAACCAACCGATCACTCTCCCTGGGAAACCCCAATCGTTACACCCATCAAGCCGGATGGATCGATAAGAATTTGTGGGGACTACCAAGCCACCCTGAACCACGCCCTTCAACAAAACGTGTATCCGGTACCGGTGTTGCAGCACCTCCTCCATTCCCTGGGGGGCGGAAAAGTTTTCGCTAAACTAGACTTAGCCCAGGCATACCAACAACTGCCTGTAGACAAAAAAATGGCAGAGGCCCAAACGATCGTTACGCACCAAGGTGCGTTTAAATGTAACCGACTCCAATTTGGAGTAAGCGTGGCCCCGGGAATCTTTCAAAGTTTGATGGAAAGACTATTACAAGGGATAAAAGGCGTTGTCCCATATTTTGATGATGTGTTAATTGCTGCCCCGACTCCGCAAATATTACGGGATCACCTGAGGTTGGTTCTCCAGAGATTCAAAGACGCAGGTCTTAAAGTTAAGAAAAACAAAGGTAAACTGTGCACAGATAGTGTAGAATTTTTAGGATATTCAATTGATAGTCATGGCATTCACCCCACCGATAGCAAACTGAGGGCAATCAAGAACGCCCCAAAACCCTGAAATAAGGCCGACCTCCAGGCGTTTCTAGGCCTTATCAATTTTTATAACGTTTTCCTGCCTCACAAAGCAACCATAGCTGAACCCCTACATCGTTTGCTGGACAAAAAAGCAATCTGGGTATGGGGTCACAGAGAAGAGCAGGCGTTTCGAAATGTAAAAAAATTATTGACTTCTGACTCTGTGCTGATGCAGTACGAGACTTTGCCTTTAACGATCATGTGTGATGCATCGCCTTTCGGAGTGGGTGCCATTTTGAGCCATGTTTTGCCAAACAGAAGTGAAGCCCCTGTTGCCTATTTCTCAAAGACGCTTTCAAAAGCAGAACGCAATTACAGTCAGATTGATAAAGAAGCCCTTGCTATTTTGTCTGCTGTAAAGAGATTCCATGAGTATGTGTATGGCCGAGCCTTTACTATAGTGACTGACCACAAACCTTCGCTGGGAATAAGAGCGGGAGATAAGCCAACCCCATATATATTATCCCCCAGAATGACTCGCTGGTCAGAATTCTTAGCTGCCTATAATTATAAGTTGCAACACCGCCCGGGAAAGGCCATTCCCCACGCCGAAGCATTGAGCCAAGCACCACTTCCAGAGACCATTGATGACCCCGCTCCGACAGTGACAACGTTGCAGATCGAGACACTTCAAACACCGCCATTAACAGCCCGAGATATCGCGATGGAAACGAAACGCGACCCCATCTTAGCACGAGTTGGGTCGAGCGCGGATGGCCATTGGACCAGATACCTGACGACTATGCCCCATTCAAAAGTCGACAAACGGAATTGTTTTCCCAGAAGGGCTGCATTATCTGGGGAGATAGAGTCATTGTCCCAGAGTGGCTACAATGAGCGGTACTAAGAACCTTGCACGATGGCCACCCCGGTATCGTGTGCATGAAAGCCCTTGCACATAGCTACGTGTGGTGGCCGGGCATCGACAAGCAGATCGAGACATGGGTCAAAGCTTGTCACAAATGCCAGGAAGTAAGCAACGCCCCACCGAAAGCAACCCCGACTGAATGGGAAACACCGAGAGGACCATGGTCCCGTATTCATCTGGACTTTGCGGGACCTACCAAAGGCCACACATTCTTGTTAACAGTGGATGCCTACTCGAACTGGCTCAAAATCCATGAAATGAGGAATACAACAACCGAAGCGGTCATCAAGAAACTAGACAGACTATTTACAACACACGGATTACCAGACATTCTGGTATCTGACAATGGGCCCCAATTTACCACGCTGTCTTTTGAACAGTACCTGGCGGACCGCAATATTCGCCATGCGCTGACTTCGCCGGCGCATCCTGCGGCCAACGGAAGGGCCTTGCGCATGCTACAATTCGTCAAGAAAACCTTACACAAAATGGACTATGACAATATCGAAGAAAAGATTAAGCGGATACTCCTTTTGCAGCATATCACTCCGCACAGCGTCACCAACAAAACTCCTGCCGAGTTACTAATGAGGTGGAAGCTCCGCTCCCACCTCGACCAGCTGCACCCATTGTACGAACCTGAGAAACCACACGGATCCAGCAGGCGATGCCGTAACTTCCAGGTAGGCGACTTGGTATTCGCTAGGAACTTTTTGGGCGATCCGTTGTGGGTCGAGGCAACTGTGGTCCAAGTAACCGGCCCCAGATCGTACCACGTGAAATGTCGCGATAATAGAATATGGAAGCGCCATATTGATCAGCTGCGTTCAAGGCTGCAATCAGGGATCTCCGAGTCCCCTGATTTCCAAACTGAGGGGGGAGGAGATATGGAGGAAGATGAACTTGAAATAGCAGAAAGCTTTAATGAAAGAGATAACAGCGCAGTGGAAACACGTGAAGAAGAATCAGGGATGGGGATGAGCTCGCCTCATGGAGATACCAAAAATGTTAGTGACAACGGAAATTCGAATTCAGAATTAGAGGCACCCTTTGCACCAGATAACGTCCTACCTCAACAAGACTGCAGCCAAATACCGGGTGAACAACGAAAATCAAATAGACTAACAAAACAACTGGCCTACCTCAAGGACTACGTAACCGCACCCCATAAATGGAACCCGGGGGGAAGGAGTGTTGTGAATGAATAAATGTGTTTAATAAAGGTTATTAAGAGCTTGAAGTTAAGTGCAGGGTTCTGGCCCTGCACTTCTGATTGGCCGTTAATGGCGACATCAGATTGGTCCGTTCAGGTGAATCTGATTGGCTATTAACGAGCCTCTCCCATTGGTTAATGGAGCTAGCGCTCCCTGATTTTCATTGGTTGAATACTCAATAAGTTGCCTGTATAAAGAGGGCCGTTGCAGCCATTGAGCTGAGCTGTCACATCATGTTAATAAAGAGTTTTGAAGTTCACTGTTCCACCGGCTCATCTCCATTCTTAACGCCCACGCTCAGAACTTAACAGGAAGGTTGCAAATAGTGATGACGTGTGCCTGAAACACAACAACTATAGTAAATACATGCCTTTGCCAGGTGCCCAAATTTTGATCATGTGATTGTGGGAGTGCTAATTGAGTACCAGGACTGGTTGTAATTCACTTTTTTCACTGCCACTGTAACTTTGAATGATTGTTAAATAAAGGGTTGTAAGTCAAGGACTACCTATATATTGTATTATATTCAAAATCATACCGAGATAAGAAGAACCCTAGTGGATTAGGCCTTGGATCCATCTAATCTGGCATTCTCTGCCATCCCTCACTGGTTAAGTGGATAGGAATAGCACTTATATTCTGCTTCACAGTGTTTTGCAGCCCTCTCTAAGCTGTTACAGTGTCAGCATCTAACACCTTTAAATGGTGATTTTGGGTGTTCTTTCTGGCAGTTCCTGGTAGATACCTCTCCCTGGTGTTTGCTGACTCTCATATTTCTGGTTGGGAGAAGGAGCTGATGAAGAAATTACACCTGCTAGGTTTTACGGGGGATGTTCTGGGTGATTATGGCCTTAAGGACGCCCCATTTCGGGTAGCCCAACAGCTTGTGGACATTGATTTGCAATATCTATGAGCCAGAGCGAACAAAACTTGCTCCCCTCTGATCTTCAGCCAATTTAATAATTACAGACTGAGGATGGCTTCCTATTTTTACACTCTAACCATTCCCAAGTATAGAAGAGTTTTCTCCCTAGCTCGCTTTAATGTTTTGCCCTTAGCACTACCGGATGGGCGATTTAAGAGGCTCCCGATTAATGAGCGGCTATGCCCCTGTGACTGAGCTGAGGTTGAAACTGTGGAGCATGTCCTTTTATATTGCCCTATGTATAACGCAGGCAGATCTAAGTTACTGTCTCTCCTTGAAACAGACCCTTCTAGACCCAGTGTTAGTAATCTGTTTTTATATTGTCTAGGGGATGGTTCCTCATATATCACTTCTTTGGTTTACAATTTTTTTAAAGAGCTGTAACCATCAGAGGAGAACGCTGTTATTCCCCTTAGTCAAGTTTTTGGTGACCAATTGTTCATGATTAATTTTCCCATGTTCTTCTTTTGTTGTACTTGTGTTTTGGTCTGTGACTACACATAAAGTAGTGTTGTTGTTGTTGTTGTTGTTATTATTATTATTATGATTATCTCTAAGTGGTTACAGCGTCAGCATCTTGCTCCCAACAATCTGGATCCTGCATCCTCAGGGTTGCATTTGGGAAGCTTGCCAACCCAAGTTGGAGGCCAAGAACCCCCTTGAAATATTGCTTCCCAGCAACCAATATTTAAGCCTTGTTGCCTCTGCGTCAGAAGGCAGTAAACCATCATTGTTAAGAGCATTCATAGCCTGACCCTCCATGTTCTTAATCAGACCTCTCCAGATTCTGCCTTGAGCCTACAAGCTGATAGCAAACCCTATTGTTTTATCATTTCCTTCTCTCTGTGTTGCTCTCGCTTTGGGGTGAGTGTGTGCTATATGCTTCCTTTCTTTAATATACTAACAAGTGGAGGAGCTCTTCTCTAGAGAGCATCACTTACAAACCTTGGCAGACTCCAACATCACAAATCACTTGGATTTTATTCAAAGAGAAAGCTGGTGCTTCAGGATCTTTCATGGTTTTATAATTTATTTCTAACAAATACGGAACACAATGCAGTTTTACAATTCCAGCGTAGGGTTTCTTTCAGTTTTTAGTGGCAGTTTTTGGCAGGTGGGCATTGATTAATTAATTGACTCAGCTCCTCCTAGCCCTCCCTTCTGTCCGCTGGGCTCACAATGTCTGGTTCTGCAGAGGAATCTGCCCCTTTTCACCATTTTCTGAAGGGGTCGTCAAGACATGCACCAGCTCCTTCTACACCCAGATTTAGTGCTCTTTGGCTAGAATTCTAAATTAGTTTTAAAGAATTTAGTGGGAGTGTTTTAAGAACAGAAATAAGTCTCCTGAAAAAGTGCTAACCCACTGCTGCATAAAAGGTGAAATTAAGATGGTAAAGAAAATGGGGTTCTGCCAGTTGCGTAATTGCTGATTCTGGTGCCATTGATCATTACACAGCTTTTCTTGACAAGGGCATTGTCCTTTCTTCACTGGTTTTATTTCTTTGGGCAGTGTAGCTGTCAAGCACAAGAAATCAGAAAACCCAGGCAGTTCAAATGAATATAAATGTTTATTGCAAGCTTAAGGTCTCTACAAAAATCTGAACTTCTACGATCAAAACAAATTGGTGGTAGTTAAGAGTCAATGGAATTCAAGGCAGGCTGGAGTTAGATCTCATGTGGGCGTGAAAGGAGTCAAGACTAATGATGTGTTTGACCCTCCCTCAGGCTCATCTCTTACACTAGCACTATTGCTACAGAAGCCACGTCAGTCCTTCAAGATAGGCCAGGTTGAAAAACAAGCACCAGAGGGATTCCAGGAATGTCACTTTATTATACAGGATATCTTCAAAGCCTGTCACTTTGCTAAGGACAATATTGTCCAGGGTTATTTTAACACTCTTTCTCACTCTTTCTGCTTTCCTAAGGTTTAGCAACTTTTCGCCTCTTCCTTCCAAAAGCCAGCGCTAAATACCTCTGCAGCTGGGCTAGTTTTAGAGATGGGTTTCTTTTAGAAGAGCACTAGACCCAGATTACTTAGGCTACTTGACTGGTGGTTAAACCAGCTCGTATAAATTCCTGCTTGCATTTGCTGGACCCACCACACATTAAAGAGATTGATTGGTGGTTGTTTTTCCTGTCAGCAGATGACACTCAGCAGGAGTGGGGAAGCCTGAAATATCTACCAATTGTTTCCTTAACATCTTCCATGTTAAAACAGCAAAGGCAACACTATTCATCAGCAGTGATTCTACGGATCAGACTTCAGGCAGTGCAATTTATGCCAGCATAGTTCTCTGCTGCCTCATGGATTGGAGCTCAGCAGTTTAAGATGTCATCTGCTTATGCCTCAATGCTCCCCTTTACTTAGCTTTACTAAACAATCACCGGCATTAAAATCATGATGGAAAAGCTACATGTGAGAACATTAAAAGTGACTGGATCAGATTATATGGGTCTGTCTGAACTGGTGTCTTCTCTGGACCAGGATACCTGTGGTTGATCTTCCCCACTATAGTATTTAAAATTTGCAACTAGACCATCTGTTCCCATGGAGGACACATCTGACTTGATATCCAGGGACTGACATATGCGAATTGGAAAGTAATCTGCTGAAATGAATAAGGTTCTCTCCCTTCGTTTATAATAAATAGATTTAAATATGGATAGATCTAAAAATAATATAGGAGGTGATCTGCACAGAAGAGACCAGGAGATCTGTCCAATCTAGCAATCTGAGCTCATAGATTGGGCAACAAGATGCCTTTTCAAAGTTTATTCCCCTCATCCCACCCTCAATAATTATCTGTCTCTATCAAGGCCATGTTTAATCATTGTATTAGATCTTTCTCCCCCATAGATAAGGCCAGTCACCATTTCAAGTTAGCTATAACTTGCCTTAAGAACATATTTGCCTTTTGTCAACACAACAGTTCACTCTCATTACCTCTTACAGTAGTGCATTCTGGTCACAAATCATAGGAAGAAGCCCCTTCTTTATATAACCTCAAATTCTGATCTCACTAGAAAGGGAGAAAAGATTCTATCTTTTATTTAGCTGGATCTCGGTAGCATATCATCTAGCAATTATGGACAATTATCAACTCTCCATTAATTGCAGCTGCATTGTAAATTAGCCTTAGTCCTCTTGCAAGCCCAACCTACGTCATAGGGTTGTTGCTGTGGGGAAAAATAAGAGCAAGAGGGTGAGATATGCTGCTTTGGGGACAGAAGACAATAAAATTAATGGAGTCTGTCCTCCTTGTTCTTGAAGATTTGTGAATCTTGTTGCCATTTTAATTCCTAGGTAGCTATTCAAATTGATAAAAAAGCTGTCATGTGGTATGGGGAGGGGCAGAAAAAACATCTCTCTTTCTCTGTTCATATACACACAAATAAATACATGCGCACATTTAGATGTACCAATACCTTGAGCCAAGGCGCCGATGAAGACAAAATAAATGAAGACAAGGGCCAGTTTGAGTCCTGTCATTGCTCCAGAAGGTCTTCTTCTGGGGCCTGGGGGTCAAAAAGCTTCTCTCTGCACCTCTGGGGAGAGACTTCTAGGCTGAGATCCTGAACTGAGCTGGAAAGATTCTAGGCGGAGTAGAACAGCAGGTTTTTATAGGACTCAGCCTTCAGCCTTCATTGGTTGGGAGTCCTTCTTGGATAGACTGCCTGGACAGGAGAAATTAGAGAGACGCAGAACCCAGAGCCTTTCAACCTGAGCAGCACTTGGAAGAATATCAGGGGATTTTTGTGTTATTATTGCTTTTGGGAAGACTTCAACAGAAGTTATTCTAGTTGCTAAAATTGGACAGAAGCTGGAAGGCACTGAAACCACAAATGAGCTAATGTGAAGCGAGGTCATGCTAAAGAGTTCTCCTGATAGAGATGGCTTTTAAATTGTGTGCGGGACAGGGGGAGGGAATAGAGACCTTTGGATTCCTTTTGAAGTCGCAGTTAAAAGCTGTCATTATACAAACCTGCCCACCAGTATTTTTAGTGGGGGAACAGAGCACTTTTTGAAAACTTTGTGTCAGAATATCTGGACAGCAACAGGCTGTTTGTGATGAAGGCTCTCTGCTTTTTGTAAGGGAGGATCCCTTCTGAAATACTTCCCATCAAATAGAGATGATAGACATAGATATGATAGAGAAATAAATATAGATGATAAAGATGATTGAGATGTTGGAGGTTACAGAGACAGATGATAGATAATAGAGATGATAGTCAATGGAAAGCTAGAGAGATGAAAGATGAGAGAGAGAGAGAATGGACCAACGTTAATAAGCTACATAAAATGATAAAATGACATAGCTTAATTGATGGAATCCAGTTTACCCCACTTTTCAGAGATAATCCAGGGAAGGACAATAAATACTAGCTCTATCTTTATTGTAAAGTCACATTAACAGCATCTTGCAAGTCTGAAAGTTTTTCTCCCCTCCTTTCTTTTTACTTTCTGGAATATTAGGGAGGAGGGGGTGCCTTCTGAAATGCTTCTCACAAGTCCCCTGTCTCTTTCTGTGGACCGAGATAATGTGAAATTTGAGTAGGTCTGCGGCTCTTCCTACATCTTCCAAGGTCATTCGAAGATACTATTAGGCTCATCCTGCTGGACCAATTGGACAGCCAGAGAGAATTGGAGATTGGCTATCCCTCAAATAGCATCCCCTCCAGACATGAGAATTGAAGGGGCAGAGCTTATATGGCAATACTTTTTTGTCCTTTGGCTTCCTTCTGCAAATGTCTGTGATCTATTCCTTCATCTTGCTTTCTATTTCTCTCAACCACTGGACTCATCGCTGCTGCTATTCACAGAATTGCAGCAGCCATCTTGATTTTCTTCTCCTCACCTCCAAGATGCCCCTCCTTCCATATTTAGTATCATAATTATGCCTTCTTTAAGTTGGCTAGCAAAGTGGCAATGCCTACATCTCTACAATTATTCCAGTAGAAGAGAGTATGTGTAGATGAAGCTTGAATTATTGGTTCCTTGATGTCTTCCGAGTTGGTTGTTTTCTGGCAAATCTTTCATTACCAAGCTAAGTAACATCATCAGCACTCCTCAAGAAAACTTCCCTGCTATGATGAGATACAGGTAAGTCCTCGACTTACAACCACAAGTGTGATTGGAATTTCTGTTGCTAAGCAATGCAGTTGTTGAGTTACACTTAGTTTTACAAAGTTTTTTGCCACAGTGGTTAAGCAAATCACTACAATTATTAAGAGAATCAGATGGTCATTAAGCAAATCTAGCTTCCCCAATTGACTATACTTGTTGGAAGCAGGCTGGGAAGGTCACAAATGGGGATCGTGTGACCCCAAGATGCTGCATACATACAGGTTGCCAGGCACCTCAATTTTGATCACATGATTTGAGAGGAAGCTGTGAGGGTCATAAGTGTAAAGAGTGATTGCAAGTCACTTTTTTCAGTGTTGTTGGAATTTTAGTCACTAAATGAATGGGTTGTAAGTCGAGGACCGCTCCAAATTAAAGAGGCATGGCGATAACCATGAATCTTTATTCCACTCCTTGCTTGTTGTGAACTACTCAAATTCTCCAAATTCATTTTTTACAATAGCTTCTTGTTCATTATCCCTCAGGAAAATAAGTGTTCTGTTACATCTATTAGTCTTACTATATTCCTCATTCTGGCATGAACTACACACGGATTTTGCACTAGTCTATTTATTAAGTCCATACCCGAACTTTATTCTTTGTACAACTCAAGAAAGCACACGTAACACTCGCTCCAACAACAGCCCTTGTAAGCTCTTGAGGACAATTTACACTTTCTGGCTCAGTTTTGGCAGCAGCTGGTCAAAGCTTGACCAAGTTGCATCTAGACAAGAATCTCTATTGAATACCAAAATAAGCGGTTGGTTGCCTCTCTCTATGGGAGAATGTAGTTTCTCTCTCATTCTCATTTCAATTTAAATCCAGCGCTTCCTTTTCCTACTTTTTTCACAATTTAATGACTTCTTGCTTTGCTCAACTCGACTTGGTACTGGATGTTTTGTTGGTTGTTGTCTTAATCAGCCTTCCCACAGTTAAACTTCCAAATGTGTAATTCAGTAAATTCTATACAAAAAGGACTTTTGTTTTGTCTAAAAATAAAAAAGAAGAGAAGGGCTCACATCTGTGATATTTATGTTTTAAAAGCTTGTATTGGGAAAAGTTTACAAATATGACATCAGGAACATTTGTGTTAACAAAGTGTTTCTCTGGGAAATTCCATTACAAACCATGCACATTAAAATTGTGTACAAAAAATATTTTGATATTTTGGAGAGAGTTACAGATGTAAACAGACGCAAATCATCCCAAGATTGGCCAACCGAGGGACATTTCTGGAAAACCTTTTAAAACTCCAGATAAATTAGGCCCTTTAGATTATGCCCTACTCACAAGGGTTGTTGATGGTCTTAAAAGAACTATTCTGGAAGCCTAAAAATTCATTTGGAAAAAATAAAACGATCTCTAGAGGGAAGCAAAAGTCTTTTTCTATATCTTTACTGCCATCTCATGGTACAGGTAGACCTCAACTTATTACTGGTTGCTTAGCAACTATTAGAAGCTATAATGGACCTCCCAGTGCTATTTACAACCTGGATTCAAAGTTCCAATAGCCACACCCACATGTGGTCATGTGATCATAGTTTGGGTGCTTGGCAATCAGCCTACGTTTTGACGTTTTTCCCCAGAAACCAGTGTTTACTTACACAATGCACAACCAGTCCATTCACTTAATGACCGCCATAAAAAAGGTCATCAAATCGCTCAGGATCATATAGTGATCCACTTAGCAAGTAGCACGATTTACAACAATAATTCTGGACTCAATTACGGTCATAAGTCAAAGACTACCTGTATGTCCTTTTTAATAGAAGGGGAGAGGGGGATGCCAAACTTTGGGGAGAGAAAGCTTTAAAAATGCCAGTTGCAATTGTACCCATCTGTTGCCCTTCCATTTTTTTTTATATTAAACACCTCCTGTTTTCCATGGTGTGTATACATTAGAAGGGCAGGGAATTTTAATATAAATAAGGATAAATAAATAGAACATTGCTCATCCCTTTTCCATCAAGGTCTAACTTCTATCCCAAACTGTTCCTTAAGGCCTAGCAAACTTGAATGCCTCTTCCCAGCACCTTTGCCTCACCTATACATTGAGATCTTTCAGTTCAGGTGTGTTCACCTGAAGGCAGAGTGGGGTGGGGTATTTAAAATTTGCAAGAAGTGGGCATATTAGCCCCTTCCCTTGCAGCCACCCCTACCTCAATTGCAATGGCCTAGTCCCAGATGGAGTGAGACCATCTTGAGAGAACATACCCCTTGAAAGTGTTGTAAGACATATAAAATATATTTAGATCCGCTTTTGGCCTTAAATTGCTAAATACTGCTTTGGGCTGTCAAGAGGGAAGAAAAAAGGAAAATTTAAAAATTGAGTAGGCCTTCATAAAAAAAAACCCACTCTCTTTTCTAAGGGCACACACACACACACACACACACACACAACCTACACATAAATCAGCTTTCATCAGATTTAAAAAAAGAAATTGGCTTGAATTTTAATGGGTTTCATAACAGTTATTTGAAGAGGAATATATGCGTGTATCTTTTAATTTACATTTTCTGGAGGGGTCCTCTTAGGTGGCTCAATTGTCTGAGCATTCTGTTTCTTCCAAATGGTTTTGCCAGATTTTTTTTATAATGAATTAAACAACACTATCATACATTCCAAAGCCTAGACATGGAACTGATTAATACTGGGGATCTCATTTTGACATTCAAGAGAAGCAAACCAGGGAGTTCTTAGCAGGGCCAAGATATCCAGAAGCCACAAACATCTGGATGATTCTGAGCTCTACAGCAAGGTTGTCCAACTTTGGCAACTTTAAGACCTGTGCACTTCAACTCCCAGAATTCCCCACACTGGCTGAATCCAGAAATCTGAAAGTTGCCAACGTTGGAGACCCCTGCTCTACAGAGAAACCACACACTCTGTGCCAGGGTATTCTGGCAAATTCAGTTCAAATTTTTTCTGCACGTCATAGGGGAGGAAGCGCCCAGCCACCAGGTGGTGCTTGCCCATAAATTTCGTGGCACATTGCTTTGGAGCCGCCAAGGAGACGAGAACATCAGGGCTGATTCCATCGCTGCTGCCCATCTCTACATCCCAACCTGCAAAGAAAGAGAAAAAATAAGGCAAAAACCCCCAGGACAATTACAGGAACACCACCTGATCTGAGCTCTAATTATCCAGATATCCCCAGCGGGGAGTGTATTCTCTATTTCTCTTTCAATAATTCATTTTCAGAGATTTTTGCAGCTTTAATTAAAGGAAACTCTAAATGCTAAAGTTTTGTAGTACTATTGGCCTTTGTGCATCCCACATGGGAGCAAACTTATCAAACTTGAAGGACTGTCCCAGGATAGGGGGGGTGGGGAACTGATTTTATTTATATATATTTATTTTCTACTTTTATTGTTTTTATACATAATGTAAAGCAGCAAACATACTTCATACTCCTTCCTCCTCATATTTTCCCCCCAAGGCAACCCTGTGAGATAGATTAGGCTGAGAAAGTGACTGGCCCAAAGTCACTCAGCTGACTTTTATGCCTAAGGCAGGACCAGGATTCACAGTCTCCTGGTGATTGGCCCAAAGACACCCAGCTGACTTTCATGCCAAAGACAGGACTAGAACTCACAGCTCCTGGTTTCTAATATGATGCCTTAACCACTAGACCAAACTGGCTTATTTGTCATTACTTCTAAATAGTGGTGGGATTCAAAAAATTTTTTACTACCAGTTCTGTGGGCATGGCTTGGTGGGCATGGCAGGGGAAGGATACTGTGAAATCTCCATTCCCTCTCCACTCCTGGAGGAAGGTTACTACAAAATCCTATTCCTCCCACCCCACTAACCTGCTTTCCAGCTCCGTTCTCCTATGCAGGGCAACAAAAAAAGACCCAGCCAATCAGCTGGGACTCAGGAGGCAGCGAATAGATGGGGGCAGGGCCAGCCAGATGTGATATTGGCCGGTTCTCCGAACTATTCAAAATTTCTGCTTCCATTCTCCAGAACTGGTTAGAACCTGCTGAATACGACCTCTGCAAGGGAGGGCAAGAAGCAGATCCAAACTCAAACTAAAGAAAAATTTCCTGCCCATGAATGCTATTAGGCAATGGAACAACTTGCCTCTTGGAGTCATGGAGGCTCCATCACTGGAGATTTGCAAGAAATGTTTGGTAGTTGCATGGTCTGTGGATTCTGCCATGGGCAAAATTTGGACTAGGAGGCCTCTAAGGTCTCTTTTGATCCCATGATTCTACCTGGTAGAACTAGAACGAATGAGACGAATTGTCAAGGAGGTAGACACAGAAGAGACATTAGGAAGACCTTGACAGTAACAACTGATGAACAGTAGAATTGATGATTGCATGGAATGGTTTCTATCCCTTCAGTGGAGATTTTCAAGCAGAGTAACAGGGATGACGCAGTGTTTCTCAATCTTGGCCCCTTCCAGTTGTATAGAGTTCAGTTCCCAGAATTCCCTGGCCAGCTTGTTTAAAAACAGACCAATGCTTTGTGACAGTGAATACCACATTTCTTGTTCCTTTAATTTAATTTAAATTAAATTAAGTTCTGATTATACCATTGTCAGTGGAAAGAAATTTGAACATTTAGGGGAGGAGAAGTTTATTCCCATTCATGTCTCATCTGCCTGTTTGTTCTTCCACAGAAGAAATTCCTTCCCTTGATGGTGAAAGCAGGTTTCAGGCTACCACACTCTCTAGACACAGCAAAACCTGTCTGAAGATGACATCATGTCTCATTTTAGGAAAACTGATTCCTTTTTACAGCAAGTTCAAAAGAACCGCCTCTTCAGACAGCCACCGTGGGTGCCAACGAGCCAAGCTGGAACTTGGCAAGAGGAAGGAAGTATGAAGAAGTGAAGAAGGGATTAAAATGAAGATGAGGGAGAACCAAGGAATGTCATGTTCTGAAAGAACAGGGAAGTGGAGATTGTAATGCACGGGGCTGACATTAATAGAGGCTTCTTGTTTGTGAAATTTATCCTCGCAAGCAGCTTTCCTCCTACCTGGTATTCAGATGTGTTCAAACTACTTCTTAGAATCTCTAACCAGCAGTGAGCATTTTGTCCTAATTTAGTTTAGTCTGGGTTTTTTTTTATGACTACATAACAAATATTCCACCTACAAAGCTTTAAGGAATGCATGGAATCATAGTATGGAAGGGATGTTCTAATCCAGAGGTGTCAAACTCATGCTGTCACGGCGGTGTCCTGTGATGTATCGGGACTTTTTCCCCCTTTCTCTAAACCAGGCGTGGCCGTGGCCAGCGCATGACGCATTTGGTCCATGGGCCAGGGGTTTGACAGCCCTGTTCTAATCCATCTAAACCATTATTTGTCAATCTCAGCAACTTTGTGACATATGGACTTCAACTCCCAGAATTCACTCCATTTTTTGGCCTCCTGGGCCTCAGGGAAGCCTGAGGCAAAACAGTAAGACAGCAAGGGTGATCCCGGCACAGCTGATCATTGGAACAGTTGATCATTGGGAGGAAAAAAAGAAATACCATAAGGAATGACTGGGCAGGGCAGGGTGGGGGAGAATGTAGTCAGTGATGTGCACGATGTTACACATATGTGATAAGGACTGACTGGGAGGGGAGGGGCGGACGGAGAAGGGCGGGGCCAGCCAGGGGCATGGTTTGCTGGTTCTCCGAACTGGGCAGAATAGTAACTAGTTCTATAGAACCGGTCCGAACTAGTAAATCCCACCTCTGGTTTCCACCCATTGCTTCTTGTCCTACCCTCAATTGCTTTGGAGCAGGGGTCAGCAACCTTTTGGACCTCAGGGATCACCAAACTCATAATTTTAAATCCCGGGGACCACTAATATGAATTTTGACTGATGGTGGCATACTGACATTGGTGAGAGAAAGAGAGAGAGAGAGAGATCTCGTCTAACCTCTCTCTCTCTCTCTCTCACTCACACACACACACACACACACAGAGGCAGAGGTGGGATTCAAATTTCTTAACAACCGGCTCTGTGGGTGTGGCCTAATTTGTGGGTGTGGCTTGGTGGTCATGTGACTGCCTGGGCATGGCTTGTATGTAAATATTATAAATATTTATATAAATATTGAATTTTTTATTTAAAAAAGAGCAACTTTTACCCAAAATCAGGCAAAACAGGCAGGCAGATTGAGTTGCTCACAGAATCACAGATTCATTCAGAGATCTATGATTCTGCCATCAGCTACTTGAGTTGTCACAGAAAATTTGCTAGCAAGCAAACTCACAAAATTAACTCACAACACACTATGTATGTAAATATTGATTTTTTTTATTTAAAAAGAGCAACTTTTACTCAAAATCAGGCAAAGCAGGCAGGCAGATTGAGTTGCTCACAGAATCACAGATTCATTCAGAGATCTATGGTTCTGCCATCGGCTACCTGCACTGACAAATAGAAGCTTCAGTCCTAAGGAAGGTTCAGCTTTCCTTAAAAGCAGAGCCGAAGATCTAAAGATTAGCTAGAAAGCAAGAAATGCAAAGATTTCCTGCTTTCTAGCTAATCTAAATCTCCCGGCACAGCAGAACAGCTGATGGTCAGGAAAAAAAAGGGGGGAAATAGCAACTTAGCAGGCAAGTTTGCCAGGTAAGGGATGAGTGGGCAGGGAGAGTTCCTGCAGACTATGTGGGTGGGCAGCCTGGTGTTCCCACGCAGCCTGGATTAATTGCTTTGGGGGGTGCTCTGGGGTTGACATTTCTCTGCAGACCCCCAAAATTTCCTTGCGGACCACCAGTGGGCCACGGGCCACCAGTTGGTGACCACTGCTTTGGAGAATAGCTTGACTCCCTCTTCTTTGTGGCAACCCCTGAGATATTGGAACACTACTATCATGTCTCCCCTAGTCCTTCTTTTCTTCAGACTAGATATACCCAGTTCCAGCAACCGTTCTTTATATGTTTTAGCTTCCAGTCCCCTAATCATCTTTGTTGCTCTTCTCTGCACTCTTTCTAGACTCTCAGCATCTTTTCTACATCGTGGTGACCAAAACTGGATGCTGTATTCCAAGCATGGACAGGGGAGCAAGGGGAGATCAGAGCTTTCATCTACATACCTGATGGAACATCCAGGCTGACAAGAGGAATCCGAATTTGTTTGAGAGTTGACAAGATTGTGCAATAGGGCTCCAATAGTTCCCCCAGGCTGTCTTCTACGCCAAGCATGGCATCAACCACGAGGTTGTATGCATCACTGATTAGCTGAACCTGCCAGAAAGAAAGGGAAAAATTGCATTCAGTGCCATATTAACCTTCCAAACCCTTCATTATTATTTCCAAAATAAAACAAGCTTACTCAGAATTCATCGTGCAGGTGTTTCTTTTTTAAAAAATGCATCCAGTTTTTTATTTAGCCCCTTGCACAGGAAGCTTAATGTTTCTGTTTACATTGCGTTACATTGGCTATATTACAATAAATTATGATATTCCGGTTTAATTTAATTTAAACAAATTTAATTTGCTCAGGAATATAATCACCAAGCCAAACCTGAATCTCTCTCTTGGGCTCTGGTATTCGTATATGTACTATTGTATTGTGGCATCTCCCATGGAAGGGAGACTGTGACAGCTCGTTACCCCAAATATCTTGAAATTCTTCTACACTGATGGCGAGATCTGAAGACAAAATGTAACTTGACCAAATGCTTCCACAGAGTGCAGGAAATAGCATAACTGAATGCTTGAAGAGGACATCTGTCATTCCTGATTATCTAGGATAGTTCTGTGTCCAGTGTTTTTCAATTTTGGCAACTTTAAGATGTAAAGTTTTTCAATTTTGGCAACTTTAAGTTATGCTGGCTGGGGAATTCTGGGAATTGAATTCCATACATCTTAAAGTTGCGCAGGTTGAGAAACCCAGCCATAGACAACACAATGTTTACTAAGTATTAAGAAATATAATTAATAAAAAAATCTATGAAAATTTAAAAAAGAAGAGAAATACAGCTGTGGACCCTTAGCACAAACAGTCTCGCATGAGGAAAAACTTGATTGTTGTACTCTGCCTCGAACTCTTGGAGGAAAATTGGACATAAATCTAAATGAAGGAATGAACAGGGAAGTGCATAATAATCAAACTAGCTTGTAATGAATGAAACCAGTGTGATAAATTAAATGGCATGGATATTTAGCAGAAGCATTGTACCTGCATCTCTCTTTGGATAAGAGGAAAAACAGAGCAAATGTTTTGCACGGTCCCGTATTATTTTTACCATTAGAGGTTTTAGTTGTAAGCTTTTATTTGATTTTATATCTTTGTATTCTCACAAAACTTTTTGTTTTTCACTTGACTTCTAGGTGGCTTCTATACCGCAAGATTGCTGAAAGGAACTTCAATTTCATGAAGTGAAGTCGAATTGCAAAGCCAAAACCTTTTAAAAATTACTTTTTTTCTTCCCTGCTTACATCCGTACTGAAATTAGGAAAACTTTAGAATCCAGCAATCATTTAGAGGATAATGCTTTTGGAAAGCTTCAATGGAAATCCAGCCAAACCCATTTCTGTTGAAGTTTCTTGCCAAGAAGGCAAGAGCAGCTGTATTAGAAAATGTGATGCAAAGAAGCTGGTTGGATTCTGCTTTGTTTGAAAGATCAAATAGAAGCGTTGAATTAAAGCCAGATACAATTGTTTGTTTAGAAAATTTATATCACTGCCCACTCACTCTCGGTGACTCTGGGCAACTTACAAAAAATAAAATCCCAGTATACAACCATAAAATCAATAATCTGCCATCCTCCTGGCGACAGCAATGTCTAACAAGCCAGTTGATGGGCTCCATCCCACTCTGGGTTACTCGGCAAAATTTTTCAAGGGAGTGCCATATTTTGCATAGAGATGCAAAGAAATGATAAGGATTTCCTTAGCCCTTTTTGGTGGTTTTCAGTGCATAATAAAATTTCACAGGCCCTAAATGGACATGATTTTTCCGATTATTGGAAACAAAATAAGCATCAGGAAAAACAATAGCCTGCAAAATAATATATAAGAGAATGAATGCAATGTTTATAATATAGATATATATCCATGTGCATTTTTAAAAGGCATAAAAAGTTTTAAACACACAAACCCAACATTAAAACTGAGAGTGAGTGGGTAGCCATATAAATTCTCTAAATACATAAATAAAAATAAAAATAAAGTGATAAATCATATAACTCACAAATGCATACAGGGACATAGGGTTCATGTATCACACATACCCATTAAAAATGGGTGTGCTCCGATTTTACACTTTTCAGTGGCATAAATATTGAATGTGCTGGCTTAACCATAGCGCAGAATAAAGGAATCAGTCAGGCTAATATAATAACCCTGAATTAATAGCAGAAAGAGAAAAGATAAGAAAGCAACTGCTATACATCCTCAATTCTGGATATCTCTCACAAAAGGCATCCATTTCTTCAGAGAATGCAGAGCAATTAAGAAATTATCTACAGAGCAATAGAATACAAAGCTTACTCAGAACAAAATAGGTCATGAAAATTCTGTACTGTTGCTAAAATCCATACAATTTGTATAATATTCATTTGTTTCCAGCACATTCTCCCTCTTTCTATTGGTCCCATAAAATTCAAGTTCATGATAAGTAGAGGCATGCTAATGCCAAGAATGTTTTCTATCCTTTCCCCAGCAGATCTGGACCAATGATGACCTATAGGTGAGACCAAATTTGGTACAAAAAGAACATTATGTAAAATAGATATTTGGAATTAAAATCTAAGTCAGAAATAACTCTAGTATCTAGAAATATTTTTCAACCTTAAGAAGACCCAGGAAGAATCAGGTATAAATTATTAGATCTATGCCATTGAATCACTAATCCTCATTTAGCAACCACAATTGGCTCTGGCAACTGGATCATTAAGCAAAGCAACACGAAGAAAAACCATGACTGTGTTCAATGGGTGTAGAGATTTTCAGACATCCAGGTCATAGTTGTCTCAAAGGAGCTTTTTCAAAAGGCAACTGGACTGCCTCAAGAGCTCTCAGGGAGAGTGCTAACAACCAGATGACTGCAAAGAAATATGATCTTTCCAATCCCTCCTCTATCCTGACAGAACTAAATCCTTCCATCGCCTCCACCATCCCACCAGAACGAATTAAGCTTCTTGGATAAGAAGCGAAATGTCTTCTCACAAAAAAGCAGTCCAGTTGCCTTTTGAAAAAGCACCTTTGACACAACTGTGCTTATGATCTTGCTGTGTCCTAACGCGCATGCCCGAAATCCCCGCGTGCTGATTGGTCAGGACGCGGGGATTTCGAACCGGCCGAAATGGCTACACTGATTGGCCAAATCAGAGTCTCCCGCGATTGGGCCGTTCCCAAGAGCGGGAGACTTGAAGACCTGTCATTGGCCGCAGCCGGAGCCGCCGAAAGGCAATAAAAGCCGCGGCCGTTTGGATTTTGGGTTGTTCGGTTCGCGATGTTCAATAAACAGTTTTGAATGACAGACACCGCCTCGGAGCTTCTTTCCGGACACAACAGATCTTATTTCAGCTTTCCTTCACTTTACAGATCTGCAATGGTAGCCATGCAAGGATTAGTTTCAAAATTATTTTCCATCATGTCTTAACTGTGAACACTCACTAAACAAGGCTATTGGCTAAATAAGGAGTACTTGTACTGCTGATGTATTGTGCTGTCATGCATAAAAGAGTAAGTGTACTGAACAGCATATTAGTATCAGTTTCAATCTTATTATCCTCATGCATCTATACCCAATGGGAGGAATTTACTATATTGCACACTCCAGAAGA
Source organism: Emydocephalus ijimae (assembly GCA_004319985.1). Lineage (NCBI taxonomy): Eukaryota > Metazoa > Chordata > Lepidosauria > Squamata > Elapidae > Emydocephalus > Emydocephalus ijimae. Next base: position 29,115 of record BHEV01015783.1, read on the forward strand.
CCACCCAAAACTACACAATCAGCAGTCAATGCCTTCAACCTCTTATTGCAAGCCATGTAAGGCATTAGCAGAAGTATTAAAGCCTTTTTCTAATTCATCAGAAAGATTTGCAACTGCCTTCCCTTCCCTGAGAAAATAAATCAAATATAATCCAAGCACGCACAATTTAAATCACAGGCACGTATCCCATCCCTCGCCTGCTGAGGGGGCCCCAAAAGACCTCCAAAGTTTTGCCAACTTATCATTGTTAATAGTGTAAAATGATATACTTATTAAATGTAGAGAAAGAAATGTTGACAATGATTTAATTGGATGAATTACTGAGAACCCAGAATAAGCATAATAACTAGATTATCTGTGCTTATCCTTTAATACTTCTAAAACTAATTCTGGAAATGGAAGTTTGGGGTTCTCTTGAAATTCCTTTTTAAGTATTTCTTCCACATTGCCATTTCAGTGTGTGCTCTGCACTACAGATTTAACGATACAGAAATATGCATTGAAACAACAACAATGACATCATACGTATGATTGCACTGAGGTGGGCACTATACTTTGGGGAAATCAAACGTGTGCAATCAATGCTAAAATATAACCCAAACACTCTTGAGTCAAATTCAGATCACATGAAAACTGCAGATAGCTCAGAAATGATTGCTCAGAATACATAATTAAGACAATGAGCTCCTACTATACACTTGTTGGAAGAAATATCCATCTGGTTCAGTTCCAAGGGGAAAGAAAGAAACTGGAAACATGGAGGCTGATTGGAAAGATGGTTTATTAACAGGACCACATGGGCTTGAGGTCCTGGGCAGCTGACCACAGGGAGTAGAGAGTGAGGGTTATTTATACCCTCTCTTGGGTCTTGCCCTTGAACTTCCTGCTCCTGTGCAAAAAATTTATTCTATTGGCTGCTGTCAGACTCCCATGGAGCTATGCCCAAATCCTAGGAGTTTGTCTGAGATAAATTCGGTTGAACCTTGTGCTTAGATTTTGCAATGCAGTGAGCTCTGCTGGGAGATAATCCTATAGTGTCCTGGAGGGTCATGTTTTAATCCCATCATCCTGGAGCTGAAGGTCCTTTGTTTTGTACATAGGCTGGCCCAGTCCTTCTCAATGGGCACCAAATATCTTCTTGGAGCAGGGAGCTGAAGCTCTGAGTTTCTGTCTCCCTTAAGATTTCTATTTCTCTTTTAGGGGAAATATAAGCTTCTGCCTTTTTAATATTTCTTAAAATATTTCATTCTTCTAGGAGGGGTGGATGCTAACTTTCAACACAAAGAAAGAGAGAAACAGAACCCCACTCTGGTTCTGTTCAACTATATCTTTACTTGCACAGCTTTCACCTACAGGATTACGGGAATTGTAGCCAAACACATCCAGAGGACAAAAGCCATGAGATATCTAACCTCCTTCTAATGAGAAAGGCAGCAAACAACAGTTCTTTCGAAAAAGAGATCTAGATCATTTTATAGGTAGTCCTTGACTTATGACCACAACTGAGCCCCAAATTTTTGTTGCTAAGCAAGACAATTATTAGCTGAGTTTTGCCCTATTTTATCACCTTTCTTTCCACAGTCGTTAAGTCAATCACTGCAGTTGTTAAGGTAGTAACATGGTTGCTAAGTGAATCTGGCTTCCCCATGAACAGGTCTCAAAAGGTGATAGTGTAATCACAGCATATTGCAAGGGTCATAAATGAGTCAGTTGCCAAGCATCCAAATTTTGATCACTTGACCACAGCGATGCTTCCGTGGTGGTGTGAAAAATGGTCATAAGTCACCCTTTTTTTCATGGCTGTTGTAACTCTGAATGGTCCCTAAACAAATTGTTGTAAGTCGAAGACTGCCTGTGCTTTAGCTGAGATGCTAAAATGAAAGTTTCTGCCCACATAGTTCTGAAGGTGGGATGAAAATCATTAATACGTGGGAAAGCTGAAAATAAAAGGATTTTTACTGTAATCGGCTTCCTCTCCCAAATGCGATTAAGTGTCTCGCCTTACCTCTGTTGGCAGATAGGAAAGGAAAGGAATGTCGATCTTTTCACACTGCGTGATGAAATCTCTGTAGAGAGGATTAGAAGACTTTTTGGGATAGAAAATGGTTGGCTCGTATTCCTGGAATAGAAAACAAGAAATGACTGCAGATAAGCATCAAGGGCAATCATTCTGTCAACTCATAAAACATTTTGTATACACGTTTTATAGTTGACAATAGAAAGGGGAAGGAGTTTCAAAGAGCAGGTGGCAGTGTAGAATCAAAAGTACATTCCACTCATATTTTCTTCAAACACTGATTAAATGACTGAAGCTTCTGCGAAAAAATCTAATTGGAGAGCATGATTGATGACTCTTGGCTATGGACATTTTTCATTGGATGATACATCCAGAGGGGTGGGGGGGAAAGCAGGATCAAGGGTGACAGTGAATTACATATCCCAGAGTTGGCTATGTCCAAGTAAATGCTGGATGTAGAATGTTACCTTCAAATAAATCTTTTTTAGTCCTGACACACTTCCCTCATTATAACCAAAGCTAATGTGAAGGTGTCTAATCCCAGAAATCATTCCAATTACATTAAAATTTGAGAGGCAGGACACGGAAGAGAACATAGGTGAGGAAATAATGAAAGAAGAGTTACAAACTGCTATTGGGAAATTCCTAATGAGATTTTCTTTATGAACTAGGAGGTGAATTAACTGGATAACAATTCAAGCAGCTTTGTAAGAAATCCTGGATATTATGCTAAGAACAGGAGTTGAAACTTCAAAGTAATGTAGGATATTTTCAAGGTTCCGGCAGGCTTCTGTAAGGGTACCCGAATTATAAAAAACAATCAGTCAGAATCCTGTCCTTGAGAAAACATAAAAGATTTCAGTTAAGTAATTAGAAAATTGAAATCCACTCTAGCGTGGCAAAGCTTTTACAAATGTATTTGACCATGTCTACTCAAACATGAAATGATGAGAAACTGGATTGACAGATTTCATATACCAAAGACATTTAGTGCTCCCAAAAAAGAAAATTCATTCTCTTTACTTTGTCTCAAAGAGATATAATAACTGCTTATCTGTCAACGAAACCTTGTGTTGATAGATGTGTTTATCAATACTCGGATCGACAGAAATGTATATTAAGAATGCCAGCCCTGCCAGGTGGCAGTATCTAAACCAGGGTATCTCAACCTTAGCCATTGTAAGACTAGTGGACATCAAGAATTTCAGAATTCCTCTGCCAGCCATGTTGGCTAGGGAATTCTGGGAGTTGAAGTCCATTTGTTTTAAAGTCACCAAGGTTGAGAAACACTGATCTTAAATGTCCTGGGCTAATCTCATAAATATAAGCAGGGAAAGGTTTAGTTAAAACTTGGAGAAAGAGTAGTAAAAAGTGAGAGGGGACCACAACAAAAGCTAAATTTGATTTAATTGATGTTACTTTGGTTTCCTTGTGCATTTTTCTTTCTTTCTGTCACATTAAAAATTTGTAATTGGTGGCATGGGAGAAGTTCAGAAGATCATTTCCAGGACTTTTATTGGTTACATAAGACCCTGAACATCTCATGTTGGTTATAATCCAGTGATCAGAAATCTATGTAATAGATTCTGAAATACATCTGATCCTCTTTGCTTCAGAAAATAAGATTCTGTAAATGCATTTAAAGCTAGGATGTTGGCAGTGTTCTTAAGAAATTCTGTAATCCAAATTTTGTAAATCTGTTAATTAAAGATATATTTTTCAATCTTGTGCAGGATGGCAGGAACATTTGTTTAATACTTATTCTTATTAAGGAAATCTAATTTTGCACTTCTGGAGTTACTAAATGCATGGGAACACCATGATCTATTAAATTGTCAAATCACTGAATTATGTGATACAATTCTTGGCTTAATAGCAACTGTACAAATGTAATTTTTAAGGAAAATATGTACAATTAAAATGAATATATCATGTTTGGTGGCCCTGAATATACACTGCTCAAAAAAATAAAGGGAACACTTAAACAATACAATGTAACTGCAAGTCAAACACACTTCTGTGAAATCAAACTGTCCACTTAGGTAGCAACACTGATTGACAATCAATTTCACATGCTGTTGTGCAAATGGAATAGACAACAGGTGGAAAGCATAGGCAGTTAGCAAGAAACCCCTAATAAAGGAGTGGTTCTGCAGGTGGTAACCACAGACCACTTCTCAGTTCCTATGCTTTCTGGCTGATGGTTTGGTCACTTTTGAATGCCGACGGTGCTGTCACTCTAGTGGTAGCATGAGACGGAGTCTACAACCCACACAAGTGGCTCAGGTAGTGCAGCTCATCCAGGATGGCACATCAATGTGAGCTGTGGCAAGAAGGTTTGCTGTGTCCGTCAGCCTAGTGTCCAGAGCATGGAGGCGCTACCAGGAGACAGGCCAGTACATCAGGAGAATGTGGAGGAGGCCGTAGGAGGGCAACAACCCCGCATCAGGACCGCTACCTCCGCCTTTGTGCAAGGAGGGACAGGAGGAGCACTGCCAGAGCCCTGCAAAATGACTTCCAGGAGGCCACAAATGTGCATGTGGCTGCTCAAATGGTCAGAAACAGACTCCATGAGGGTAGTAAGAGGGCCCGATGTCCACAGGTGGGGGTTGTGCTTACAGCCCAACACCATGCAGGACGTTTGGCATTTGCCAGAGAACACCAAGATTGGCAAATTCACCACTGGCGCCCTGTGCTCTTCACAGATGAAAGCAGGTTCACACTGAGCACATGTGACAGATGTGACAGGGTCTGCATTTAAAAGGCTCAAGTTGGTGGGGCAGAGACTCAGCCAAGGAAACTGTTTGCAAATGGTCTACAAAAAGGACAGCCAATCTATCAATTCCCTGTGCTTGTCATGCTCTTTGGCATCATCCATTCATTCACTGGTCTAGTGGTGAAGGAACCAAGCTAGAAAGCAGGAGGCTGTGAGTTCTAATTCCACCTCAGACAAGAAAGCTGGTTGGCTGACTTTGGACCAATCACAAAGAGACTGTGAGTTCTAGTTCTGTCTTAGGCATGAAAGTCAACCTTGGGCCAGTCACTCTCTCTCAGACCCACCTTGCAGGATTGTTGTCAGGAAAATAAGTGGAGGAAGGAAGACAGTATTAGATATGTTCGCCACCTTGAGTTGTTTATAAAAATAATAAAGGCAAGATATAAATAAATCAGTTCCATGATCCAAAGGTGATCCCCCCCTCACGGCATTCAGAGTTAATTGGATACTTACAAATACACGCAGATGTCGGGCACATGCCAGCCCGATTGCCCCATTCTGTTCACAACCACAGATCACCAATAGTGTCGGCTGCTTCTTTGAGAGAGACTGCCTGGGGAAAACCTGAAACAAACAAAAAATCCTGCAAATGAAGGTGCACAAGTAAAACAACAACAACTACAACAATAATAACAATAGTACCAGAATCCAGACAGACAGGCACCTGCTAAAAAACACCCTGGACTTAACAATTGTTGGTAAGAAAGACAAAATAGTCTGGATAGTGGGTGTGGCAGTGCCCGGAGAAAAAATATAAAGACCTACAAATAGAAATAGAACGACTATGGCAAAGGCAAGCAAGAGTAATACCAATAGTAATAGGCGCCTTGGGCGCAGTCCCAAAACTACTGGCGCACCACTTGAACACCACAGGCGTTGACACATTTGACATCCGTCAATTGCAGAAGACAGCTTTACTTGGAACAGCTTCCATCTTGTGGCGATATTAGTGACACCATCAAATATCCAGATTTGCCTATCCCAGGTCCTTGATAAGGACTCGATAGGTAGACAAAAATGCCAAACCCAATCTGAACATCTGGCTGACTGTACAATGTATCATCATAATAATAACAACAACAACAGCCACAATAATGTTGTACGGGTTCACAATGTTCCTAAAAATAAAGCCTAGATCAGGAAGAGGGCGGGATTCCAACACAGTTCACAGCACACAAATGACATCATATATTTCTTCAACTTAGCGGATGAAAGAAGTTTATGAAATTGATAAAAAGTCTCCCAGTGTCATTGAGAATCAGGAAATATAACAAACTGAATTGTGCAATTAAATAAATGATGATACCCAGTAATACATTCTCCAATCCTGGCTAAACAGATGATGCTGTTGCAATACTGATTGAAGACCAGGTAGTCCTCAACTTGTAACCATTCGTTTATTGACCATTTGAAGTTATAATGGCATTTTAAAAAGTGACGTATGACTGTTTTTAGCACTTAAAACCATCGATGTGGTTATATGATCAAAATATGGATGTTTGACTTGATTTAAAACAACAATTGAGCCCCAAATTTCTGTTGCTATGTGAGACATTTGTTAAATCAGTTTTGCCCCATTTTACAACCTGCAAACATCATAAATAAATGCCAGTTGCCGGGCAACTGAATTCTGATCACGTGACCATGGGGATGCTGCTACAGTTGTAAGAATGAAAAATGGTAATAAGTCACTTTTTTAGTGGGGTTGTAACTTTGAATGGTCACTAAATGAATGATTGTAAGTAGAGGACTACCTGTAGCAGTTTCCCATCACATCTTTTTTTCTGAAATATTACAGGGATGAAGCCCAGCATTTTTTTCTGATTTCTTTTAAATAGATTTTTTTTAGTGATGTTGTTTTCCCTTCCATTTGTTTCCTAACCGCTGACCTAAATAGTTGTACTTTGCAATGGGCATTGAGCGCTGTGGGTTGCAGCTAATATCTGTTTAAATCATGTCATCTATTATTTTTTATTGGTCTCATGACTGTCTTCCTAGAAATCACGCTCCAAATATCTCAATTTGTCTTGCTGTGTGTTGCATCCACTGGAGCTATTCATGCTTAAATTGAGTTAGCTTCTGTTATGGATATATAAACCGACAATTTTGCCAATGCTACATATCCTCCAATTTTATTCTCCCAGTTTCTGTATCCTGTACAAAAAAACATTGCCAGTCTCTGACAGGGTCAAGGCTGCAGATTTCCCTGCCTCTCCCTCCAAAATCCAATAACCCCTGCTTTGCTAGGCTTCAAGAGATGATTAAAAACAGAGGTTTTAAAAAGCCCTTAGAGATGGCTTCTTCTTTTTAATTGACTATATTATGATTTTACTTTCAATTATTATTGGAACTGGAGATGCCTCTTTATGGCCGCTGCTGCTAAAAGCCTGTTTTGTGCACCTGTTTTAGAATCTCAATTAGTTACTGAAAATCCTTTTTAATGTGTTCTTTGTTTGCTTTATGAAATTGAGGAAAATGCAGTTGCAGTTTGTGTTTCCTCCAGTCCACAGATTATTTTTAGAATTTTTTATCCAAGGGGATAGGAACATAGGAAGGAGCAAAATTCTGCAAGGGAACATAGATGCAGAACTAGGAAGATACACAGGTAGTCCTGAACTTACAACCATTTGTTTCGTGGTCATACAAAGTTACAACAGCACTTAAAAAAAGTGACTTACAACCGGTTTTCACACTTACAGCCATTGCAGCATTCCCATGGACTTGTGATCAAAATCTGAGCACTGGGAGGTTTTCCGGTTCCGCGTGGCTTCGGTGGCAGCAGGAATTCGCGACTGCTCGCGATTCCTGCTGCGCTTGCCACCGAGATACCCCCGATCCAAACGGGTCAGGGGGATATGGCTGCCCTGTAGGGACAGCCGA
>BHEV01015787.1:0-11007 GCA_004319985.1 Emydocephalus ijimae
TGCAATTTAAATTCCTCCTTTTTGACTTTCATTCCTTTTATGTTTGTATCCTCTCTAATATTTCTATTTAACACTTTCAAGTTTATTTAATTTCTTGATGACAGCTTCCATGGTGGTTGTCTTCATTTTGCTCACTTTGAGCCAATTTGAGTTAGCGTCAACAGTGATGAAGAAGGTATGCCCCTTGGTCAGCCCTGTGAAGTCAATATGGATGCGTGACCAAGGGCCTCTGGGTGTCTCCCATTCTAATGGTGGGGCTTTTGGGGGAGCCGAGCGAGTCTCTTGGCATCTGTTACAAGCGGCGACCCAGGTTTCAATTTGCTTGTCCATGCCTGGCCACCAAGCATAGCTCCTGGCCAGGGCTTTCATACGTACAATGCCAGGGTGCCCATCATGCAGCAAGTCTAAAACTTTTTTCTGTTGTGTCTCCAGTATCACCACCTGGTTTCCACACAACACACAACCCCTTTCTGAAAAGAGTTCAGTTAGCCAGTTTTTAAATGGTTTAAAAAGTTCGTTTTGCTTGTTTTCTGGCCATCCCCTCTCCACCTAGCTGAGAACTCGCGCCAAGCGTTTGTCCTTTCTCATTTCGTGGGCAATGTCTTGCACAGTTAATGGTGGCATGGGTACAGTTTCTATTTGCAAAATTGGTAATGTGGGTGCTGGGTCATCTTGCAAGTCTGGCAAGGGGGAGTGGCTTAACGCATTGGCGTGTGAAATAATCTCGTCTGGGCGATGTATTAATTGGTAATTATAAGTGGCAAGAAATTCAGACCATCTTGTCATTCTAGGTGACAGGATGTGTGGAGTGGGTTTGTTACCTGCCAATATGCCAAGTAGGGGTTTATGGTCTGTAATAATGGAAAATGTCCTACCAAAAATGTATTCGTGGAATCTCTTTACTGCTGAAACGATGGCGAGGGCTTCTTTGTCCAGCTGGCTGTTGTTGCTCTCCAGCTTGGACAGGGTTCTGGAGAAAAATGCAATGGGAGCTCTGTTCCATTTGGCAAAGTGTGGCTTAAGATTGCGGCAACACCAAAGGGTAATGCGTCGCAAGTAACAGTCAGTGGTAGGGGTTCGTTATATTGAATGAGGACTGTGTCTGAAGTTAAAAGATTTTTTATTTGTTGAAAAGCATGTTTCTCTCGCCGTCCCCATATCCAGAAAGCCTTTTTATTGAGGAGTCTGTGCAAAGGTTCCATGACAGTCGCTTTCTGGGGTAGGAAAATATTATAGAAATTAATGAGTCCAAGTAAAGCTTGGAGGTCCATTTTGTTTTTTGGTCTGGGGGCTTCTTTGATGACTTTTAGTTTTTTGTTGGTAGGGTGAATTCCTTGTTTGTCAAGGAGGCATCCAAGGAATTCCACCCTTTTGGTACATAATTGACACTTTTCTTTTTTTACTTTGAGGCCGGAATCTTTAAATTTTTGAAGGACTGCCCTGAGTCATTTTACCAATTGTTTCTTATTGGGGGCTGCTACTAAAATGTCATTGAAATAGGGTACAACTCCTTTAATTCCATGCAGCAGTCTTTCCATTAGGCTCTGGAAGACCTCCGGTGTGACGCTGACTCCAAGCTGGAGTAGGTTGCATTTAAACACCCCTCGATGTGTCACAATAGTTTGAGCCTCAGCGGTTTCAGCATCAACCGGCAGTTGTTGATAGGCTTGTGCCAGGTTGAGCTTTGCAAAGATTCTGCCACCCCCCAGTGAGTGCAGGAGATGCTGGACTACTGGCACGGGGTAAGCACTCTGCTGCAGGGCATGGTTGAGTGTGGCCTTGTAGTTTCCACAAATTCTCAAAGAGCCATCTGGTTTGATGGGGGTGACAATTGGTGTTTCCCATTGGGCATGGTCGATAGGTTCTAATACTCCTTGTGCAATGAGCTTATTTAACTGCTCATCTATTTTCAGCTTGAGTGCAAATGGCACTCGGCGCGGTTTGAGGTGGATAGGAGCAATGTCATGGATAAGATTAAAGGAGATTGAGAACCCCTTGTACTTGCCTAAGGTGTCATCGAAGACCTCTTGGAAGTCCCACACGAGTGTTGCTTCCCAATCTTCATCATCTGTGTGGTTGATGCCTGCCATCTCGATCCCCAGTGGTGCGAACCTTTGCAAGCCGAGTAGACTGGGGCAGTCCTTATCAACGATTGTGAGTGGTAGGATGTTGGTACAGTTTTTGAAAAAAATCTTGAAATGTCCTGTACCCACAACCGGGATGTGGTTTCCTTGATAGTCCCTCAAAATCAGTTTCTCTTAGGTCTCTTAGGTCTTTGCAGTATATGGTGGGTATCAGGCATTTTATGGTCCGCCAAGAGACCATAGAGAGGTAGGAGCCAGAGTCTACTTCCATGGTACATGGTTGGTTTTCAATGGCGACCTCAATACATATCTTTCGTGCATCGATTGATGAAGCGTTGCCAATGATAACCGTTTGGTGCGTTTCTTCCCTTCTTGGTGCCTCGTTGAACTTCTTGGTTCGATTGTCCTGGTTCCATCTGCTGTCAGTCAGGCGGTCCCAGTTTTTGGTGAGGTTGCCATCTAGTCTTCTCGGGCTGCTTCCTCGATGTCGGGGGCTGAAATTACTTTTGTTGTGGCATACTTTGGCAATATGCCCTCGCTTCTCACAGAAACGGCAAACGGCATCCAGGAATTTACATTCGGAACGTGGGTGATTTCCTCCGCAGCTCACTCATTGGTACCCCGACTTACAACTGCGCCGGTCTCACTGCTCGCATTCTGATTGAAGTCTGTGAATTTCTTCCTCGTCACTGTCAGAAGGGGATTCGATGTTGCCATGATGGGTGGAGATCACGACTTTTTCTGGTGCAGTAGTCGTCTCGCTGGCTGATTGGTGGTTGGTTCCATTTGAACACCGTATTTGTACCGCTGACTTACAGGTAGCTTCAGCTGCGGTGGCTTCGGCTATGGCGTCGGTAAGGGAGATGTCACCCTTGGCCATTAATCTGCTTTGAAGTGTTGGGTCTTTCAGGCCGAGGACAACCTGGTCACGCATCGCCTCATCCAGGTTAGCAAATCCACACAATCCCCCAAGGTCTCTCAGGTCAGCTACGAACTCACCGATGCTCTCACCCTCGCGCTGGTCTCACGGATAGAAATTGTGCCTTTGGATGAGCGTTGGCACAGCCGGAGCGTAGTGGTTTCGGAGGATGGGAGCTAGGGTGTCCCAATCCATTGTCTTGACATCTGCGGGTTTTGCTAGTGCCTTGGCCATTTTAAAAATGGCGGGTCCGCAGTGCGTTAAAAAGACTGCTCGCTTCTTGCTGCCGGTAGCGTCTTTTAAGTTATTGGATTCCAAAAACATTTGGAAATGATCAGTGTAGGACTCCCAGTCCTCCCTGGCTGGGTTGAATGGTGTGGGTTGCGCGGTGCTGCTGGCCATTTCGCTGGTCGTCTCTGCGCTGTTTGCCACGTGCTAATCAACCTAGATGTCTCAGGATCCCACCTTTGTCGCCAGCGTTATGTACGGTCGGTGGGTCCCATTGAGAGATGAGGCTCAAGTAGTGAACAACAGCTCTTTATTTAGGAAGCAGATTCTGAGACAAGAACCCTAGCCGCGGCAGCTCTTTTTATAGAGCTGGCCGCGGCTAGGCAGCCTTTGACAGACTTTTGATCTTTTCCGTGCTTGGTTTTACCCAATTGCGGCAAACCACATGCGAACCAATCAGGATTGCTTTATATCACGGCCCGGTTCTTCCGGACCAATAGGAATGCAGGCCTACAAGCCTGCTAGTATGGAACAAAAACCTACACTGCTGAACTTAGTATGCATTTAAAAACAACAGAGAGACATGTTGTCATCATCATCATCGTGATCATCATCATCATCACCATCCATTTCAAGCCAATAGCTCTCTGCAAGTCAGACAAGTTATAATCAGCATTTGTCTCCATTATCAATGGTAGCACAGCATAGAGAGATACTGGATGAGAGTCATTATCGTAGGTAAAGTGGTTCCTGGCTCTACACAGTAGCCAATGTGTAGAACATTGCTTCAAAGAAAGAACAACAAGCAAAGGCAAATATTGAGCTAGCACAACCTGGAAAATATGACTTTTAATTTTGGAATAACAATGCATTTGCAGTGGGCTGTGAGGTAGTAGAGGGCAATGTCCATTTTTTCCCTTCAACAATGGTTGATATCTGATACTCTTGTAGAGTAGTCTGGAAATGTAGATATGTCCACCAACTAAAAGTAGCCTTCTGTAGTTTCAGGCTGAAATGTTTCCAGTCCAACTGAGAATATCTGCCACTTCAGTAGTGATAGACGTCCCTTCTGCACATGAATATGTCTGAAAAGAGTGCTTGAAGTGGCCACCCCGGGTCTTTGAGGAAGAACTTCACTCCAAACAGTGAAGATTGTGGAAGTACTTTGCCTAATACATCAAAAGCTCCTCCAAATAGATGGTTAAGACCTGTTAACTGGTATAAATAATCGTCTGTTAAAACCATTTAAGCTGTTTGTCACCTTATGCTAGTGAATGCAACACTTTAATTGTGTGCAGCATGAAGAACCGTTTCATTTTTCCTGTTAATGTTCTCCCACCATTCAGGAAAGGGAAATGGAGCCGTGTACAGCTCTCCACTTTTCCAGATGCCTCTCCCAACATTGAAGCCTTGGAGATGCAGGGAAAGCCATTGCAGCGGTAGCACCCTGAGCTGCTTGCTTCTCCACTACTGCCTCCTCCTTCTCCAGCACCTCCTTCTCTGGGTAGGGCAATTCTGAACTAACCAAGCATGCTAAGGCAACTTGGGCTCTACCACTGCAGCGGCTTTGCCCTGCTGTGCATAGAAACCTGGGAGGCTGCCGGTGCTGAGCAAGCCCATGCCCATGCCACCTACCCTGCCTGGGTTGAGGATGGAGCAGGCCGCCAGCAGGTGCCCGACAAGTAAGGAGTCCAGGTTGGGAAGCCCATGCTGGTGCCCAAGTGGGATCAGAACCAAACACCCAATCACATAGGCCATCCATCAGAGGCCCACATGGCTGGCATCTTCAGAGGCAAGATATCTTACCAGTCATCTGATGCTTCTGTAGATGCCAGCCATTTTCTAAGTTCTTTTATTTATTATGTGCTTAGCAGAAAATTGCTTTCTTTTCATTTTTGCTATAGTTTGCATAACGTTAGAAAATCCTCTAGCTCCCTTCCCCTTGCTTGACTTTTTCATACTGAAAAAAATCAACTATTGAAATTGTTCTTTAGATGGCAGCTTTAGTTTCTTTTATTTGCCCTTTCTGTCACTCTTTTCAACTCTCCTATAGTTTTTAAAAATTCAATAATCAAAGATGCGCGCAGAATTCCAAGTGCTGCAGCTTTGTCTTGAATACTGTACGGCAACATTTCTTTATGATTCCTAATGTAGATTTTTTTTTTTCTCTTGCGATCACAGAATAGTTCAGCCTGTTCACGGAGTTATCCTTGCTGATTCCAAAATCTCTTCCCAGTCAATGACCAGAAACTCACATCCATCAGCTGGGATCTTAAGCTTAAACAGGCTTTACTCAGCTTGGCAAGACTACTGAAGAACTCTCTATTTGCTTGTTCTCCATCAGCTCCTATCTGATTTATAAAATTGGTGTTCAAAGCCTCCTGCATCTCCTTATATCTTCTCTAGCTCATCAGAGTAACAATATTATTTTAAATTAGCTGTGGTTTTGAATGGTGTGTCTGAGCATTGCACAATAGACACCGCTGGGATAAAATTACAAATTAAAATTAAATTAACACTATAACAATTTATTTACACAATATTTCCCTGTGTATTAAATCATTTATTATTCATTCTGTTATCTTAAAAGTTGGCTGGGGAATTTTGGGAGTTTGAGTCCCCAGAAATCTTAAAGTTGCCAATTTTGGAGACCCCTGGTTTAGGGGCAATTTTGAGAGTGTTTGCTCAAGCTACACTCAAGACTGGCTGGAATTCTTATATTAAATAAGAATGGCCACCTATTAGTAGCATCTACAGTCTAGAAACTCCACTTCAAATTCTGTGCGCATGTGTATTTTTCTTTCCATAAACTTTATGCCCGCTCTCTTGACCTATGCTTGATATCTTGCCCCAATTCCTTGTTTGGACAAGCAAAAATCCATCTGCTTTTTTTTCAGAATGAGATTCATTCTCAGGTTTATCTTGCACTGATATCCTTGAGTATCAATTAAAAACTTACCTGCAACCATTATCTAATCTGAGTCAAAAACACACTTTTTAAACAATAGTGGAAAATCAACATAAAGAGTGATCCAATCTTTCATACAAGTGCTCTCCTCTTTGCAAAAATATAATACCATCAAAACAGGAAAACATCAAATAGCAATTATTTTGTGGTAATGTCTTAGAGAGGCTATGTAAAAAGTGAGTGAATGTGACATGTTGTGGACATTCAACACAGTGTTTACTTTAATTTAAATTTCAGTTCCAGAAGTGCCACAGAATCTAAGGCTTTCAAGATTATAAAAATATCATATTAACATGACACAACCTCCATCTCCTTTTGTACATGTGTGTGCTATCACAATGCATGCCCCAAAAGGTCGGTCTTGAATCATGATGCTATGGCGCTACTTTTGTCACTTGCCTTCCTTCACTGTCCCTGAACTGAAAATATTCAATAAAATAAAGTTGTATTAGTAGCACAAATCCAGGAGAGGGCCTGGCAGAACCAGGGGAGAGTTAAAAGAGACATTAGCCTGGAATCCCTAGATTGGCACAAATGAATTTAAGTCCCCCCACCCATAGGTCCTTATCTAATCCCAGACAGATGTTAAGTCCCCCCCATAGGTCCTTATCTAATCCCAGACAGATGTTAACTTTTAGTTAAGATAATTCTTGTGTATGGGCATGGTTACCAATAAATTAGTTTAACTGGACCTTTATGTGTGGACCTGATGTTCTGTACCTGACAACAAAGCATATATGTTCTTGTCACTATAATAAGAATTCAGTCTCCTCCCCTTTTTCCTTGGAAATACTACTAACATAACAATGTATATTATTCGTATTTGAAGACAGTGTGATTTTAGTCTCTGTATCCCCCTTTTCTAAGAAATTTAGAATCTAAATCTATTTTCACCATTAAATAGTCCTGCCATAGTACATATTTCAGTAACCTGCTCATTCAACAAACTTTTGTCACAAAATTAATCCCAGCTAGATTCTTCATATCATTTTGCCTCATAATTAATCTTCACTGAATTTTTTGAAGGAAAACATTCTTCTCCTTTGCTTGGCATGATCAGTCAAGACATACAAATGAGCCTTTTGATTCTTGGATCCCTCATTTTCAATGTGAGGGATAGTTACCCTGCTATACCAGTAGGATATATAACATTTGAGAATGTCTAGCATACCTTGGGAAGATGAAATGCTCAATGATTGATGATTACTTGATGTATCAAAAATGAGAACATGGTGTTTTTAAGGAGTTCCTTGAAATTATCTCATATGTTTAGACAACATGCAATCTGATTTCATTTAGGAATATGTCTCACTGACATCTGCATTTTCTACTCTCATAGAAGAAAGTACAAAGATTATTTATATTTACTGATAATATTGATTAATTGGGTAGTCATTGTTTTGGTGTGAAGAGCTGCATGACGCATTGAAGAACATTTCAAAGCCCGCGTGAATGGGGCAAATTCATCTCCACCTGCTGTGGGAATTGACAGAAAGCAGAGTGGGAGAAGAAAGAAGGGAAAATCACAAAAGTAGATCATGATACAAATGTGTATCTGTTCACCACTACCTGTAATTCGATTTGCACAAAGCTCTATCCCTACTCCTGCACCCCACACACAGTTGTGCAATTTTTTTAAACTGTTTTTGGGTTGGATCTGCTTATAATCATTCTCCCCAGGTAAAACTATTGACAACTAATAATGCTATTAGTTGTCAATAGTAGACAATATTCTTATACAGAGAGATTGCTAACTTTGGTATGGTTAAAATCCTTATCTTCACAGTGATTCTGTTAGACAGAAAAGCCAGAAGCAGGAAGTAAATTGCAACCTTGATTGTGGTTACTGAGCAACAAATTACCCAAAAGAGCTTGCAGAAGGTCACTGTTTCTTTATATCTGTTCTCTATGGCTCATTGGTAGCTGAACAGATGGAATGTAAGAAAAGCACAGATGCTTGACAGAAAATTGTATTTTGCCTTTGTGTACTACATGGTTTCTAGAGAATTCACGCACATAGATCTCTAAACTGTAGATAATACAATTTGATTTTCTTTGAAGAAAAAAAGTAAAGACACATGTGTCTTTACACATCACCTACTGAACAATATCTCTGCCTAAAGACTGCTTCTGTTAACCTGCCTTTAAAAATGTTTCAATATTTATATTTGTGTATAGAGCCTCAAACTGGCTTTGAGTTCCCAACCCCAAGCATTTTGAACAACTAATGTAGCTGCTTGAGAAGATTGCATTGTTTGCAAAGAATAAAGTCTTGCCTAAAGAGGGGAAATTGTATAACCAATGACTTTTTTTTAAAAAAAAGTAAGATAGGACCAGCTTGACAAAAAGAATCAAATCATGTTTTGTTCAAATTTATTCATTAGGGCTGTGCGATGCTTTTGGTTGCCAAAGAGTGCTCTAGGGTAAGCAGAGGCATGAACATAGCTTTATGTGCAGTTCTTTAAAGGAGCTAATCTCTTTTCCCAGAATCATATGATAGCTGTATGAATTGACAGTTTAAAGAAGAGACATAAAGATGTGTGAATCCTTGGTGTGACTCCATGCATACAGTGCTGTTTTCATAGGATTCGTTGATTCTGTATATCCTTTCAAACTTGTCCTTCAGCCAGTTCAACACTGAAAATATCATGAGAATATAAACTGTTACTGTCAACATTATTGCACATATTATATATCTCTTCTCCACTCTACTTGCAAATTAAAAGTAAAGGTAAAGGAGTCCCTGCAGATTTTACTCTGCTAGTTGTTGTCACCTATAGTGGGTGGGGCTCATCTCCGTTTCAAGGCCATTTCAAGGCCATTGACCCAGTGCTGTCTGAAGATGTTTCTGCTATCATGTGGACAGCATGACATTGTAGAACACTGTTACCTTCACATCGAAGTGGTGCCTATTAATCTACTTGCATTTGCATGCTTTTGAACTACTAGGTTGTCAGGAGCTGAGGCAAAGATAGGAGCTCATCCCATTGTGTAGTGCTTGGGTCTCAAACCTGGACTGTCAGCTTTCTAGCTGACAATCCCAGTGTCTTAACTGCTGAGTCACCCACTCTACTTGCAAGGTTAGGTTGAAATGGTTCTTGAGAAGAGCTTGTGAGCAGTAGAGTCTGCAGGGCCCTCAAAAGATGGCAGTCATTAATTGTGGGAATAATAAACTTTGGCATTGGGCTCAAGTAATGATTAATCTAATGCTTTATACATACATGCCTGCTTAAAGGTCACTGAGATAATGCAAGGAAATTAAAAGCAAACACCAGAAACAATTAAGCAGCTCAGACAACTGCAAACAAGTCTGTACTATTTCTAAATATTGTAATCCACAATGTAACTTGTAATCCACAATGTAATTTTGCTTACTATGTACTAAAATCTCAATAAAAGGAAGCACTGGAATTTATTCTGGGCTCCCATCCCGAGTACATATGCTTGTGTCTCATTCTTTCCATGGGAGACCACCACAAGTGGTGACCCCGACGTGATCCACTGCAGGTGGTACATGTCCAGACCTCCATGTTTCCTCGCCTGGAATAGGTAAAGTACGTACTTAACTATTGCTGGACAATAGGATTTTTCAGGGAACATGGGGGGAAAACTTTCCCAGCCACAGGAATGTCATGTTAGTGAGCTGCTGAAGTTAGTCAGGACAAATTTCTTAATCTCGAAACCCTCTGGAAGGGAGCAAATAGTTCTTTCAAAAGGTAATGTGCTGCAAGAGATCTGGCAGCAATGCCCCTGGTACTCAGAGAGAGGCTCTTTAAAGTTAAACACGTGGAGGAGAATTGGAACAATCCTTCATGAAGAGCCATGGGCAACAGCTGAAATTTTGATTGTTATGACTGCTTTAGAGACCCAGCAACAACCTCTTTTAAAAACTTTAGTAGAACCTCCTCCTTATAAAGGAGTTGTGTTGCACCCTCCAACCCCAAAACTGGAGTATGTTTTCTCACCTCCAACAGCGCCTATGCCTGTGGAGGAGAAACCCCAGCCACAAATGGGAAAAGTTCAAGCAATGATGCATCAGGCTTTCAATGAGGGAAAATTAGAGTCTGATGAGATTCCTCAGATGAATTTGTTTCCAGTTAATAGGCAAGTGGATGCTCAAGGCAATCTGCAGACTGAATGGGTTCTGATTCCTTTAGCAGTACTTCTGGAAATTAAGAAAGCAGTTAAAGATTATGGTAGTCAAAGTCCCTTTACAAAGGGTCTCCTGACAAGTTTGGCTACCTCACGCATGATTCCTAGTGACTGGAAAGATTTAATGAGAATGATATTGAGCTCTACTCAGCATGGGTTTTTGATTCAGAATATTAAAGGGAAGCTATCACTCGGGGACGGAATTCGGGGGGGCTGTATACGCCAAACCAAATCTATGGGGCAGGCTTGTTTGAATCCACTGCTGATCAAGCTGCTAATTTGCCTGATCACGTATTTCCAGTGGTTATGGCAGCTGTCCTTGGGGTGTTGTCCCGCATCCAGGATGTGGGAACCCCGGCACGGTCTTTTTCTCAAATTAAGCAAACAGCATCTGAGTCTTATAACGATTTTGTGGAAAGGCTACAATTGGCTATTACCAGGCAAATCTCTAATGAGGAAGCAGCAAAGGAACTTTTGCTGAAATTAGCAGTTGAAAATACAAATGCTGACTACAAGCGTATCTTACAGCCTTTGGTGGCTAGAGGTGAGGTTACTCTGGCTGATCTGTTAAAGGGATGTGCAGTGGTGGGTTCTCAGGCTGACAACATGGAGACTTTGGCTATGGCATTACAAAAAGGGATGAAACCTACAGGGAA
>BHEV01015791.1:0-34211 GCA_004319985.1 Emydocephalus ijimae
CTTTCCTGGCCAATCCGAAATCCCCGCGTCTTGACCAATCAACACGCGGGGATTTTTGAGTATGCGCGTTAGGACATAGCAGTAGGAAAGATTGCTCTGATCAAATATTGGCCCTGAGATAAATAACATCATTTTTGTACACAGGATGAACAAATCAAACCAAATACAATCTCACCCTAAGATATTTTTAGGGTTATCAGAAAGATCATGAGCAGCACAGTACTTAACCTACCAGTCTACAAACTGGGCAACAGTGAGTTCTAATATCAGTCACTGTCTCTCAGTCCTAGGAACAAGCCAGTGGCAAAAGCAAAATTTACTAAGAAAACTGCAGGAATTTGTGCTTTCAAAAAAGCTCAGAAAAAGTAGAATCATTGCCCTGATATAGGATCAAGTAAAGAACAAATTTGCAAATGGATAGTAAATTCCACACTGAATACATTTATGTTTGGGTTTTCCTACAGGAAAAAAAAATCATTTTTGTATGGAAAAGCAACAATTAGTTAATCTCTGTCTCTCACATGCAGATAAACCATACAAACACATAGCTCTGTTTGCATCAAGTGCAACAATTTAAAGTGGGGGGGGGTTGAAGATATATCATGTCTTGTTATATAAGTAATACAATCATGGCAGATTTTATCATTGCTTTTTGTGATACATAAGATATACATTTTTATTGAATTTAATCCTATACAAAGGCTGACCTTTCACAGTTTTTTTAAGTCACCTTTTTCAGACTTTTAACTCATACATTACGAGGGCTGAAAACATTTTAGAGCTGCTAATCATTTTTGAACTTTGAAATTATATTGTGGCAGCTTACAAAACAAAACAAAACAAAACATTGGGTGTTTAAGGAACCACTTTACTTCTAGAGTTAACATGGCCAGTCAATAATCATATTTACCAGTAAACAAATTGGTGAGAATACATCTGCTTTGAGGTTCCCAGGTGGCTGTTTGCCACACCAGTTTTTTCTCTTTCTTTAGGCATGTTTCCAACAAACCATAAGGCTGCAGTTTCCTGTCACTTTTTGTTATAAGAGAGCATGGGACTCCTTGAAGGGAGACAGAATGCTAAAAAAAAAACTAGTGCTTGCTTCAAGGACTTGCTTGATTGCTTAGCCTGCTGAGCCCCAGTAGTTGGAAGAAATCGTTTGGCTTTGTGGGTCCTAGAAGGAGACTCTGCAAAGTTATATCAAAAAACAAGAATGAGAGATGGGAAGTGGCAGAGTAGGAACTGGTGATCTGCCCAAGAAATGGTTGGTATTTCCTAAGAAAATCATAACATCCTCCGGGCTTTGCTAATCTGCCCAGAGAACAAGTGCAGTATAGGTAGTCCTCGACTTACAACAGTTCATTTAAAGACCGTTCAAAGTTACAATGGCACTGAAAAAAGTGACTTACGGCCATTTTTTACACTTAATGACCATTGTAGCATTCCCACGGTCATGTGATCAAATTCAGCAGCTTGCAAACTGGCACGTATTTGTGACAGGTGCAGTGTTCCAGGATCATGCACAGGGGTGGGTTGCTACCAGTTCTGCCCGGCTCTATAGAACCGGTAACTCTGAAGAGTGGCAGACAGTGAACCAGTTCTGTGTTTGCTGCTATTTGGCCCACCCGGGCTCTTACCTGCTTTGCGCGGCTGAGGTTGAAAAAGCAGGGAAAAAGTGGCTTTTCAAACACTGCGCACATGCGCGCAGCGCTTTTCAGCTGTCCGGATGGCACAGCTTAAGGTTTTCTACATGTGCAAAATGTAATCACTGATCCAGTAGTAACACCGGTTGAATCCCATCCCTGGGTGTGCAATCCCCTTTTGCAGCCTTCTGACAAAACAAAATCAATGAGGAAGCCAGATTCACTTAACAATTGTGTCACTAACTTAAAATTCCAAGGATTCACTTAACAACAGTGGCAAAAAAGGTGATAAAACGGGGCCAAAAAAATCACTTAACAAATGTCTTTCTTAGCAACAAAAATTTTGGGCTCAGTTGTGCTCATACACAATAATCAAGGGCTACCTGTAGCACTTTTTCAATATTGCCCAATGGCCTCTTTTATAATCTACTGCCACTGCCCAGCTATACACACTATTACAGGATTATTTTTTATGATCCAGAAATAATATTCTCAAAATACATATGATTTGCAGGCTGTGGCGCAACAACTGCATTTTAGATCAACATGCCTAAATCCAGCAAAGAGCATTACTGCTCACTATCACTCTCCTCCCAGTGTCCTTCCTCCAGGTACCCATCTCTCATCCTTCTCAGCCCTCTCCAAATGGCAAAACTCAGGCTCTGCTTGCTTAATTGGGCCCCTTTGGGGACACTGTACATATATGCTCAGTCAACTGTGTTTGGCAAGGCACTTAATGTTCAAGGGTTGTCGGAATCAAGGAAGACAGCCTTCCATTAAAAAACACCTCTGTTTTCCTCTTTGTGAGAAGGGGCTTTGAGAATATATGAGTCAACTAAGATGTCAGCATCATAACTCACCAATCAGGAGGGTTTAGGCTCATCAGGCATAGTCATTCTGAGGTGAACTATCTCTTTGTCCAAATAAGTCACCTTCATTACTGTGGAGCGTATTCATGTTGTTACAGCTGTTAAGTCCTTGTTTTCGAAGTCATTAGGCTTAGTGCCAGAAAGAATTCCTGGGCATTCTTTCCTCATCAACATCTAACATGTTCCTAGGTTTTCAGAGCTGCTCGGCAGCCAAATCACGCTTATTTAATCCAGATGGATAGCTCATTAAATTATCTCAGGGATGCCCTTTCCTTTTCCAGGGTTTAATTTGAGGGTTAAAACATATTTTGCTCTTGTGGCTGATAAGGGCTAAAGAGGAGATGAGGGTCCATCCTGCACAGGGTTTTGATTTAGGCTTATTTTAACCATTTCATAATTGTTTGAATTAACAATTGGAAGTGAGGAACTAATTTACTTGGATGTGCTGTTTTATTCAGGGCAGAGGTTTGTCTGTGCTAAGAAATCTGATCTAATAAGGCTGGTTTTTATACAGCCACGCTTGGTAAAATTCGCATTCCTTTAAGGAGAGAGGGAGCTCATATTTAGGTGACTGAGCAATGATGCAGCACGGGCAAGACTGTACCATATAAAGATTATGATTTTTTCCTTCTGGTACTTTATGTGGGGAGAAGGCGGTTCCTTTAAAGATAGTCCTTGACTTACAATCAGTGGTGGGATTCAAAAAATTTTACTACCGGTTCTGTGTGCGTTTCTTGGTGGGCATGGCTGGGGAAGGATACTGTAAAATCGCCATTCCCTGCCCTCCCCACTAACCTGCTTTCCAGTTCCATTCTCCTGTGCAGGGCGAACAAAAGAAGACCCAGCCAATCAGCTGGGACTCAGGAGGCAGAGAATAGATGGGGTGGCTGGGGCTAGTCAGAGTTCGTATTTGCCAGTTCTCCCAACTATTCAAAATTTCTGCTACCGGTTCTCCAAAACTGGTCAGAACCTGCTGAATACCACCTCTGCTTACAATCATTCAGGGACCATTCAAAGTTACAACATCACATTTTTCACACATATGACCATTGCAGCATTCCCACGATCATGTGATAACATTCAGACACTGGGCAATATATTTATTTTTTATCTATTTACTTAGCACATGGCATACAATGTCAGGAAAATCTACACATGCTAGATACAATGCAGTCTTAACAGCCTAGATTGCTAGTTCATTCTACAAGGGGGTTTGAATTAGCCTTACACCAATTAGCTAGAGGTGATCAGGTTTTGGCTCTTCCAGGTTCCTTCGCTGGTCTCCTCTAACCTCGCTTCGTGTCACAACACCTTGGATCCAGCCAGGTCCAGTGTCAGCTTTCGCCTCTGTGCACATGAACGCAGTTAGATTTTTCCCACAGAAGTGGTACCCATTTATCTACTCACAATATTGCATGCTTTTGAACTGTTGGGCAGTATCATTAAGCCACTGGGCCACTGCATGCTCCACTTGGCAACTGGTATGTATTTATGATGGTTGCAGTGTCCCGGGGTCACTTTTGCAATTTTCTGACAAGCAAAGTCAATGGGGAAGCTCAACTCACTTTACAACCGTGCTACTAATTTTACAACTGCAATGATTCACTTAACAACTGTGGCAAGAAAAATCACCAAGTGAAGCAAAATTCACTTCACAATTGTCTTGCTTAGCAACTTAAATTTGGGGCTCAACTGTTGTTATAAGCCAAGGACTACCTGTACTTTTCAAAGTGTGTTATACATATTTTATAGCACACATAATTGTTTGTCCGTATACAGCAGAAAATGGCACTGATTCTCAACAAGAATAGCAACAGAACTTAAGAACTCAAGCTTACGAGCTCAATGAAGTTGAGAGCCTTCTGGCTAGGCACTTCTGCTTTAAAGAAAATACGAAGTAATCCTCAAATTACAACCACAATTGAGCCAAAACCTCTGTTGCTAAATGAAACATGTGTTTAGTGAATATTGCCCCATTTTACAACCTTCCTTGCCACAGTTGTTAAGTGAATCACTGTAGTTGTTCAGTTAGCAACGCAGCCATTAAGTGAACCTGGCTTCCCCATTGACTTTGCTTGTCAGAAGATCACAAGAAGTGATCACATGACTCCGGGACACTGCAACCAACATAAATATGAACCAGTTGCCAAGCATCTGTGTTTTGATCATGTGACCCCAATGATCGTAAGTATGCAAAACAGTCATAAGTCACTTTTTTCAGTGCTGTTCTAACTTTGAATGGTCAATAAATGAAATGTTGTAAGTTGACGGCTAGTTGTATAGAATTGATAGAATCTGTCTCCAAAACATTTTAGAATAGCCTTTTTTCAGCATGGTTTCTCCAGCTGTATATTGTCGTCTCCCGTAATTCCCAATAAGCACAACTTTTGGGTGATGTATTAAGAGAAGACTGCAGATTCTTTGCCAAGTGGCTGTCCCACATACAGTAATTACTGGTTTTAATGCTGTTGACTACATGAAAAGGAGGAAATGGCTATCATGTCCTGCTCTGTTTCTCAGACCAGAGCAATATAGGAATGCATTGTGAACATCCTTGTCTACTTGCATTTTGCTTTGACTGGATGGATATCATCCACAGGAGAGAACAAGGACACTTTGACTCTTCCTAACGAAAAGCAAATAGATCCAGAATGAAGAATAATATAAATGATAATATCCAGGAGGAGCACATATTAGACTTTAGGGACGGTGCGCATCAACTAACTCCGCTTTAACCACCTGGGGAATATAAAAATTGTATAGAAAAGTTTGACTTTGAGAATGAATTAAAGTGTTGCAAATTCCCAGGATCCAAATTCTTCTAGAAATCCCCCATGAAGAAGATGGATACACCTTTAGAGACCCTCAGAATTGCTTTTACTGTCTTGTTTTGAAGTTATTCACTCAAAGAACATCCTGGATTCATGACTCTCAAATCCACTTAAGTGTCTTATAAATTCCCTCAAGAAACAGGCATGTGCCTGGCATATGTGAAAAAAAAATACTCCCAGTGTCCAGTTCTCTAAAGGGACTAATGTTGATTTGGCAATAATACTTTTTTTAAAAAAAACCTAAAAAAAAAAACCTTGCATGTTGTTTTAAAGCACATTCTTTGACCTTGTATATTGTGCTGCAATGCAGCTTCCTGTAATCGCTCCGATGAAATTAAAGAGGTCGGACTGAACCCGGGTAAGAAGAATCTGAAATGGGAGAGGACATACACTTGTCTGTGTTATGAACGAATAAAACACTTAAATAAAGTTTATCAAAACCTTTAGAAAATAGCAGGGTTCTAGTCCTGTACTTCTGATTAGCTGATAAATAGCGATATCGGATTGGTCCGTTCAGGAGAATCTGATTGGCTCTTAACGGGCCTCTCTCATTGGTTAAGGGAGTTAACGCTCCACGTTTCTTATTGGTTACGAGATCAGCAGCTTGCCTATAAAAGGGCTGCTGCTGCCCTAGGCTTTTGCTCTGTTCTACAATGATTAATAAAGAGTTGAAGTTCACTGTTCATCGTCTCGTCTCCGTTCCTTGCGCCCATGCGCAGAACATAACACTGGCGATGAGGATGGGATGCAGAGACATCAGAGCTGACTGAACAATACAGAGCACCAAACAGAGCACGTGGCTGAAGGCACATCGACAACGGGAACCATGTCCGGCGGCGCCATACCACCCGCTCCATTTGACCCAGCACAGGAAGACTGGGAATCATATATGGACCGATTCCAGATGTTTCTGGAGACCATCAACTTGAAGGATGCCACTACTGAAAAAAAGCGAGAGGTATTCCTGACTCACTGCGGCCCGACCGTGTTTAAGATGGCTAAGGCACTAGCGAAACCGGCTGAGGTGAAATCCATGGACTGGGACGTCCTCAAGCCCCTCCTACGGGCCCACTATGCACCTACCGTACCAACGCTTGTCCGAAGACATGAATTTTATCAGAGAGACCAGCGGAAGGGAGAGAGCGTTGCAGATTTCATCACGGATCTCCAGAACCTGGGAGGCCTCTGTGGGTTCGCCAACCTCGAAGAAGCCCTGAGAGACCGAATAATTCTGGGATTAGATGCACCAAACGTGCAGAGCAAGCTGATGACGAAAGGCGACATCAGCCTTGCAGATGCCATCGCTGACGCTACTGCAGCAGAAGCAACCAGGAAGTCGGCTGCCCGAATGCGCTGAACCAACGCCCCACTCTGCCAACTCACCAGCGAAGCCTCACCTCGCTTTGAGGGACATGCAACAGCAACCCACCACAAGGACCTCAAATCGTCATCAGAAAGTGATGAGGAAGAAGTCAACCGGCTCCGGTCTGAATGAGACCAACGCCATCAACATAACCAGGGATTGCAGTACCGATGCGCTGGTTGTGGGGCAAACCACCCACGATCAGACTGCAAATTCCTCGACGCGCTCTGCCATGTTTGCGGAAAGAGAGGCCACATCGGAAGAGTCTGTAGAAGCAAGCAAGGATCCAACCCACCTCAGAGGGGGACCAACTACCGCCAACCCACAGGAAGTCGTCCTGTGAATCGGGAACACTTGAACCACCAATGGAACAACCACTTCTACAGAAACAAACCGCTAGCCCATTCAACGAACCGAGAAGAGGCACACCAAATCATCACGATTGGTCATGCCTCATCATTAGATGCCAAAAAGATCCGGGTGAAGGTCGCCATCGAAAACCAGCCCTGTGTGATGGAAGTCGACTCAGGTTCGTCCCTCTCAATGGTTTCCTGGAAGACCCTTAAACAATTGATTCCTGCCATCCGGCAGCAAGACCTCAGATTCCAAAGAATCATACTCAAGGATTATCAGGGAAACCGAATTCCGGTCGTTGGATCCAGCCAAGTCCGGGTCTCATTCAAAAATCGTACTGCATCTTTGCCATTGACCGTCGTCGACCGTGATCGGCCTAGTTTGTTAGGCCTTCAATGGTTCACCCCACTCGTGATCGAGGTAGCCGGCATTCACCAAACCAGCAGCGACGACTGGGAGGAGGCCCTTGTCCAGGAATTCCAGGACGTCTTTGCAGATAAACTAGGCGAGTACAAGAGGACCCCAATATCATTTAACCTTAACCCTGAAGTAGCCCCCATCCGCCTTAAGCCTCGACAAGTACCGTTTGCCCTTAAACCAAAGATTGACGAGCAGCTTGATAAATTAATAGCCCAGGGTGTGTTAGAACCAACCGACCACGCTCCCTGGGAAACCCCAATCATTACACCCATCAAGCCGGATGGATCATTAAGAATTTGTGGGGACTACCGTGCCACCCTGAATCACGTCCTTCAACAGAACGCTTACCCGGTACCGGTGGTACAACACCTTCTCCATTCCCTGGGGGGCAGAAAAGTCTTCGCTAAATTGGATTTAGCACAGGCGTACCAACAACTGCCTGTAGATAAAAGAACGGCAGAGGCACAAACGATCATTACACACCGAGGTGCTTTTAAGTGCAACAGACTCCAATTTGGAGTTAGCGTGGCCCCGGGAATTTTTCAGAGCTTGATGGAGAGACCATTACAGGGAATAAAAGGGGTCGTACCATACTTTGATGACGTCTTAATTGCTGCTCCAACTAGAGAAATACTAAGGGAGCGCCTTAGGTTGGTTCTCCAGAAATTTAAAGACTCCGACCTTAAAGTAAAAAAAAATAAGTGTCAACTGTGTACAGATAAAGTAGAATTTCTGGGGTACTTGATCGATAAACAAGGCATTCACCCCACCGATAGCAAATTAAGGGCAATTAAGAACGCCCCAAAGCCCAGAAATAAGACTGATCTCCAAGCTTTCCTGGGCCTTATCAATTTTTACAACAAAGCGACCGTACCGAGCCCCTACGTCGTCTGTTAGACAAAAAAGCAACCTGGGCAACCTGGCACCGAGAGGAGCACGCATTCCGACAAGTGAAAAACCTATTAACTTCAGATGCTGTTTTAATGCAGTATAACGAGACTTTGCCTTTAACAATCACATGTGACGCATCACCATTTGGAGTAGGAGCCATCTTGAGCCATGTGTTACCAAACGGTAGTGAAGCCCCTATTGCCTACTTTTCAAAAACTTTTTCAAAAGCTGAACGTAACTACAGTCAAATCGATAAAGAGGCTCTTGCTGTTGTATCTGCTGTTAAACGGTTTCATGAATATGTATATGGACGAGTTTTTACTATTGTTACCGACCACAGACCCTTGCTGGGGATTATAGCGGGAGACAAGCAAACCCCCTATATATTATCACCCAGAATGACTCGCTGGTCGGAATTCTTGGCTGTGTACAATTATAAGCTGCAACACCGCCCAGGGAAAGCCATTCCCCACGCTGACGCACTGAGCCATGCACCACTTCCGGAAACCATTAACGACCCGGCTCCAACCGTTACAACGCTCCAGATTGAGACGCTTCATTCACCGCCGCTGACAGCTCGAGATATCGCAATTGAAACCAAACGCGATCCCATCTTAACACAAGTTCTTAGCTGGGTCGAACAAGGATGGCCACTAGATCAAATCCCTGATGACTTCATTCCTTTCAAGAATCGGCAGATGGAACTTTTTTCGCAAAAGGGCTGCATCCTATGGGGGGATAGAGTCGTCGTCCCAGAGCGGTTACAATGAGCAGTATTAAAGACACTGCATGAAGGCCACCCCGGCATCGTGTGCATGAAGGCACTCGCACGAAGCTATGCGTGGTGGCCGGGCATTGACAAACAGATCAAAGCCTGGGTAAAGACTTGTTATAAATGCCAGGAAGTTAGCAATGCCCCACCGAAAGCAACACCGACGGAATGGGAAACACCCTGGGGACCGTGGTCCCATATTTATATTGACTTTGCGGGACCTACTAAGGGACACACGTTCCTCCTAACAGTGGATGCCTACTCAAACTGGCTCGAGATCCATGAAATGAAAAGTACCACAACCGAATCCGTCATCCGGAAGTTGAACAGATTATTCGCGACACATGGACTGCCAGACGTTCTGGTATCCGACAACGGCCCCCAGTTTACCGCGCTCCCTTTTGAACAATATTTGGCGGACCGCGGTATTCGGCATGCGCTAACTTCGCCAGCGCACCCTGCGGCTAACGGAAGAGCCAAGCGCATGGTACAGTTTGTCAAAAAAACCCTATATAAAATGGACTATGGGGATATTGAAGATAAGATAAACAAAATACTCCTTCTTCAACACATCACTCCGCACAGTGTCACCAACAAGACTCCGGCTGAATTATTAATGGGACGCAAACTCCGCTCCCACCTCGACCGGCTACACCCGTTGTACGAGCCAGAGAAACCCTGCGGATCTAGCTGGAAATGCCGCGAAATCAAGATCGGCGACTTAGTTTTCGCCAAGAACCTTTCTGGCGATCCGTTGTGGGTCGAGGCAACTGTAATCCAAGCCACTGGACCCAGGTCGTACCGAGTGAAAGCCCGCGATGGAAGAATATGGAAGCGCCATGTAGATCAGCTTCGCTCAAGGCTACAACCTAGTTTATGCGACTCTGGTAACTCCCAAACTGAGGGGGGAGGGGATGCCGAAGAAACCGAATTCGAGATGGCAGAAAACACGAACAGAAGAAGTCAGCATTCGAGCATAACACATGAAGAAGGATCAGAGATGGGGGTGAGCTCGCCTCAGAGGAACACCTCGACAGAGGCAAGTCCGCAAAGGTTAGAGGACAATGACGAGAACATTAGCGGCACTGAGTCTTCCAATGAGGACCCACCGGCACCCGACTTGCCAGAAAACGTCCTGCCAAAACAAGGTTATAGACAAGAACCGGTGTGACAGCGTAAATCCAATAGACAGTCAAAACAACCTTCCTATCTCAGAGTTTACATCACCGCACCCCTTAAATGGAACCCGGGGGGAAGGGGTGTTATGAACTAATAAAATGCTTAAATAAAGTTATTAAAAACCTTTAGAAAAGAGCAGGGTTCTAGCCCTGCTCTTCTGATTGGCCAATAATAGCGATATCGGATTGGTCCGTTCAGGAGAATCTGATTGGCTGTTAACAGGCCTCTCTCATTGGTTAAGGGGGTTAACACTCCACATTTCCTATTGGTTACTAGATCAGCAGCTTGCCTATAAAAGGGCTGCTGCTGCCCTAGGCTTTTGCTCTGTTCCACAATGATTAATAAAGAGTTGAAGTTCACTGTTCATCGTCTTGTCTCCGTTCCTTGCGCCCATGCGCAGAACATAACAATCTGCATAGGTGAAGAGCCAAACACAAGATTTAGTGTCACTTAGAACTGTTACTTTAGTAGAAGAGAAGATTGGATTAATAGAATCTAGCTGTTTATTTGCATAAGTAAGAAAGTAAATGGATAATACAGAAGAGTGTACATTTCATTAAAAAAAACTATGAGATGAGTCTTGAGTAAAATGTTTGACTTGATATTCAACTCCTTGTTTTTAAGCTGATAGAAAGACCAGATTTTAGAAGGTGAATTTTAAACAGTGGACTAGATTCTGTAGAATTAGCTTCTCTCAACAGAGCTTGCATGATCATCTTTATCATATAAGATCCTGAACCCTGCTTATAGGACACATGGATAAGTTGCTCAACAGATTATATGCCCTTCTCATCAAATCTTGATTTCATTTCAATAATAGACCTCCTAGTATATTAACTTGATACTTTTTGTTGATTGTATTAGGATTTTAATTGGAGATTAAAATAATTTTTAAAAGTCTCAAATGCATCTGGGCTTGGATATTTGGTTGTCTGGGCTAAGAATAACAGTTGGCTTCATCTTTAAAGTGGAGTGTAGCTACTTTTTTTTTCTGAACATCAGGCATGACCTCTATTTACTATAGTAAAAACATAAATTAATACCTGCCATAATCTGTGTAATTTAATATTCCCTTTTCTAATGGTAACAATAAAAGAATATGGAGGGATGAAGACAGTCACATTTCAGACAAATAGATATACATTTTATAGGTCTATTTGTTAATATTTGTTTTTAAGGGATGATTTGTTCTCTGTAGCTGTTTCAGTGAATATGAAGCATATGATAAAAACGAGCCTTAATAAATTATCTGCAAATTTCACAAAAATTAGAAGTTTGCACAAAGTCAATTTTTACAGTTCAGGTTTCCTTTAAATGTTACCTTTCCCTCCTGAAATAGGTAATTTCTTGGGAGGAAAGGAGAAATTTCAGCATTGCTACTTTCCCTAAAATTCTCAGAACGTCCGTATTTCCCAAGTCAAGAAACCCAGATCACAGTTGTGCTCTTGCTTGTTAGAGCCACAAGAGGGGAGTCACCAGAGATGGCAAAACCAACTGCAACCCACCCCCAGCCAAATCACAGCTGGCTGAAACTGGCTCCCTTGGCAGCATGGATAATTTGTTGTTGTTTTAACCATTTAATCTGACTCTTGTTGACTTTACAGACAAGGGCTCTCCACACTATCCAGTCAAGCACAGCTTTCTTTCAATTGTTGGATGTTCAACTTTGTATCAGATTTGATGTTATCAAGGGCGGCATGTTCTTTGCTTGTCCTTCTCCTTGTTCCACTAACCATTCCTAGCATCATTGCCTCTTCCAATGAATTTGCAGGCGTGATATGGCCAAAGTAAATCTGACATAATCTGATGATTTTAGCTTCTAGTGGTGTATTTGGTTTTATACAATTCAACACCTCTCTGTTGGTTATTCTGGCTCTCTATGGTATACACAATACCAAAGGTGTCAAACTCAAGGCCTGGGGGTGCATCGATCTGGCCCACAGGACCATCCTGGAAACAACGAAGGACCGGTCTGCAGTGCCTCTGCCAACAAAAACAGAGTTCAAGAGGCTGCGTGCAGCCCTTTTGAGCTCTGTTTTCACTGGCAGAGGGTTGCATGAGGTTGTCGTAGTCAAAATGGAGCTCAGGAGTCCATTTTCTCTGGCAGAGCATTCTGGCCACCAAAGATACTCCTGACACAAGTGACATTGAATTGGCCATGCCCACCCTGGCCACGCCCACTCCAGCCCCCCAAGATTAAACGCAACCCTGGCGCAGCCCTCAATGAAATCGAGTTTGACACCTCTGCACAATACCATATATCGTTGGTAATTTATGCCAGCACCACAATTCAAAGGCATCATTTCTTCTTCAATCAGCCATTTTAGTGTCCAATTCATGAGCTAAATTGCAGGCAGGAATTTAATAGTAAAGTGCTGCCCTGCCTTTTACTAAACTGTCAAACAATAAGGAGGCGGCTAGATCAGATTATGGAGCTATGGTGAAGGTTCACAAAAATGACTGAGGAATTCATTGGCCCTGAAACATTGACCTGGGCATCTCCGGTATGATGCATTGCTGAGGATGCATTTTCTGTCCACAATAACCAACACATAATAAACTTCTTCCCCTCACTTGTTTGGTAGTGTATAAATGTTTTGGGTTTTTAAAATACACTTTATTAATCATATATAAATGTTTTGGATTACCCATGAAATCTGATAGCTGCATAATAATTAAATAAGACTCTGTTATGGGTACCCTTTTATTATTTGATTTTTATAACAAAGTTGAATTTCATTTCCCTTCCCTGGTCAGTAAACCAATCTCCATGTATTCTGATGATGTGCTAATCTCATCTGTTTCTCGAGTAGGACTGCAATCTCTTCACACTTTAGCATCCCACTCTCAATTGGTAATACTAGAAATTAGTTGCACAAAAACCAAGGTGGCCGTATTCACCAAGCAAAGCACTAATCGCACCCCCACATTTGGAACATAGATGACTACCAACCTGAGCAGGAGAAGGTTTTCAAATGCCTTGCCATCTTTATCCATTCATCATCTTCCTGGAAGCTTTACTTTCCAAACCTTTCTTTGTGAGCCTCTAATGCAATCATTAGAGATTCATCCCAGAGGGGTAAGAAATACAAGCCCACAGCAATTAAAGTTTTTAAAGCCCAAACGCTAAGTGTTTTAATGCATGGCGCTTAATGTTCCACTTACAAGAACACTCATGCATTAGAAGTTGTACAGTCTAAACTTCTGAGTCCTTCAGTTTTCCTGCTCTGTCACTAATGCACTTCTCCATCTAGAATTTGGCTTTATTTCAGTCAAAGCTTAATTACAATTCTGCCAGGGGAAGTATTGGCTTAAAAAATAGTGAAGGGGGGAGGGAGGGAGGAGAAATGAAATTTTTAGTTGAACTAGTTTTGACTCTTCTTGGAATGGATGGCTCACCTCACAGTCTATATCTTTGCCAGGCTTGGGCAAAGCCAGAAGACATCTCAAATTGAGACATTTAGTTATTATTTTATAAAGAGATGGAACCAGAATTTATCTATGCTACAATTCTATGACTTTTCTTGCCCCAGTTGTTCAGTGAGAAACTGCAGTTGATAAGTTTAGGAACACATCGATGTCAATGTCAACTAAAAAGATGCTCCTTTGGTCTTTTGAACTGCCAGAAAAAGGGAATGGGGGGAAAAACAAGGCATTCTTGAAATGCCTAGATAATCATCCCAGCAGCCCAAAGTTGTCGGAGCATAAGAAGGTTATTGGAGAGCATGAATGGATGACTCTTGGAGAGGGATGTGTGTCGTTGGAGAAGTCACATCCTGCAGGTGGGGGGAAGACCAGGGTCAAGGGGGAAATGTATGATGTAACTTAGTATTGGCTGCACCCAGCCATGTGCCAAAGTGGCAACCTCTAATAAATCAATTTTCTTTTCTCTGAGATGTGGCGAGAGACTTTTGATTTGAATGAGGGTGGGTTTGTTGGAGCCCTGATTGCACGCTTGTTAAGTGAATCTGACTTTCCCATTGACTCTACTTCACAGAAGGTCGTAAAAGTGGATCCCATGACCTTGGGACACAGCAAAGTTCATAAACATGAACCAGTTGCCAAGCTTCTGAATGTTGATCATGTGATCATGGGGATGTGGCAAAGGTCAAAACTGTGAAAAACCCTCATAAGTCACAATCTTCAGTGCTGTTGTAACTTTGAACGGTCGCTAAATGAACTGTTGTAGGTCAAGGACTACCTGTACTGTACTCAGGAAATATTCTGTCTACCACTTTTAGAGGGCAGAATTAATCTCCCTTCTAATTACAGACTATTCAGAATGCTTTTACATGGCAAATGTGTGTTACCGATTCAATGGCCAGAATGGGGAAGTCTATAGAATTAAAGCCAAATGTTGTACCTTTAATAAAACAATTAGCAAAATCACAAAACCTCGTTTCACTTATTTTGGCCATGTCATGCAGAGGAATTCAATTACGTTGGGAACAGTAAAAGGAAACCAGGCTGCCATAAAAGCTGACATTAGCCAGAGCATAGAAAAACTCAAAGAAGTAGTGCAAGATAGGAAGGGGTGGAGAGACCTCGCCCATAGAATCACCAAGAGTTGGGCATGACTAACTGGATAAAATCATAATCACAACATAACAATTGGGAGATTTTGGATCGGACTGCTTCCCAGCAATCTCTCAGGCACAAATAGGCTTTTATTGGATCATCATAGAATGTATTTTTTTTTACTTTTCAGTGTTTGATCAGTGATTGTACATTTCAATAAACTAAATTCTAATGGGTATACATAACTGCATGTACATAGCAATAGCAATAGCGCTTAGAGTTATATACTGCTTCATAGTGCTTTACAGCCTTCTCTAAGCGCTTTACAGAGTCAGCATATTGACCCCAACAATCTGAGTCCTCATTTTGCCAACCTCGGAAGGATGGAAGGCTAAGTTAACCTTGAGCCTAGTGAGACCCGAACTGCCATGGTAATTATTACATGATAATTTTTATCCTCACATCCTGGACATAAACTGTTTCAATTCCTACCCTCAAAACAATGCTATAGAGCACTGCACATCAGAACAACTAGACACGAGGACAGTTTTTTCCCGAATGCCATCACTCTGCAAAACAAATAATTCCCTCAACACTGTTCAACTATTTACAAAGTGTGCACTACTATTACTGTTAATCTTCTCATCACTCCTTATCACCCATCCCCTCCCACTTGTGACTGTATGACTGTAACTTTGTCGCTTGTATCCTTACGATTTATATTGACTGTTTCCTAGTGTGATTTGATTGCTTATTATACCCCATGACTATTAGTAATTGTTGTACCTTAGGATTCTTGACTTTTGATGAATGTAGCTTTTCTTTCATGTACACTGAGAGCATTTGCACCAAGACAAATTCCTTGTGTGTCCAATCACACAGAATTCTATTCTATCTTCACCAAACAATATGAATCCTCCTGAATAATATTTAAGTAAGAACAGTCTGTGATTGACTTGCTTTTAGTTCAAGATATTAGTGTTCCTCATTACAATTTCTTTAACATAAAAAAGGAATATACCTTAGCTAAAACACTGAACATGCATTGAAAATATCAGGTATGTTCAGTGTTTGACCCAGATATACCAGTAGCCTTGAAAATCTTAGAAACATTGAGTCTGTTGGAGAAGGCTACCGAGAGAGAGACTAAACCAAGAATCTGTTATTATATATAATATATTAGCCATGGTGGCACAGGGGTTAGATTAGATCCTGACCAGCTCAAGGTTGATTCAGTCTTCCATCCTTCCAAGGTTGGTAAAATGAGGCTCCAGATTGTTGGAGGCAATATGCTGACATTTGTAAACCATTCAGAAAGTGCTGTGAAGCACTACGAAGTGGTATATAAATCTAAGTGCTATTTCTATGTTAAAAAATTAAAAAGAGAATAAATTTGGGTAATGTATTAGGAATTTGGAATTGAGAATTGGAGTATTCATGAATGAAGGCAAATATGTCTGTCCCCGGATAATGTTGCAGGATCCAATCTGAGTTGATCACTGAGACCAGAGTTTTAGTCTTCCGAGCTTTTGGACTCATGCTGGAGCCTATCTTCAAGAAACTTCTCTCACACCATAATGTGGTGAGAGTACCAAGATCAGGGATATGGCAAAGCCCAGTTGAGGAAAACAGGAAAGCTGGTGAACTTCTTTCTCATCACATTCTGGTGAAAGAGAAGTTTCCTGAGTAGGGGCTCCAACCCAAGTCCAAATTCCCAGAAGACTAAACCTCTGATCCTGGTGACCAACCCAGATTAGATCTCACTACACTGCAAAGCCAGTAGTTTTGGCTGGCAGCACTGAAGCTCCAAGATGGCTTTGGCCAGGCCAGCTTCATTTTAAGAAATGTTAAGTAAGTTTTGTTATGTTTAAAATACTGGGTGATCTAACTAAAGTAAAAATTGTATTTCTGTTAATTGGGCACCTGTCTCGTTTTGTAATCAGTTTGAAGGATCTTTAGTGACATGCTGGGAAAATGTCCCCTGATAGTTCCCTATCAGCTAAACATTACTATTATGGTAAACCAGGTCCTTGGAAATGAAAGATTCAATGTACCCATTAACTTACACACCAGAATTGATCAATTTATAAGGACTTTAGATTTCTTATGCCTCCACTATTTTGAAGAGCATCATTATGTATTCCTGAAAGACATTTATATATCCAGATTCTGAAAACTAGCATAGTGACAAACTTTAAATTTGCTTTCAATGGTTTTATGGCAGGTGCAATATAAAATTACAATAGCAAAATGTAAAATAGCAAAATTTTGAAATGTTGTGTTATATTATTGAATTTTTTCCTTTTTTATATTATTTTCTTTTTGATTTTTTAATATATTATTTTTCTTTCTCTGATTTGCCTTTTTTAGTTAGCTTTGTATAGTTTATTTTATGCATATAGTTTTTCTTATAAAAGTTTTATAGCTTAACTATAAACTTATTACTAATTGCTATTAATTACTACACTTGTAAGGAAAAAGATACGTATTATATGTTTCACACATATATTATACATATATCAAATATTAATATTTATTTATATTTAGCACATATCATCATCATTTTAGCCATTGTCTTTCTACTGTAGGATTCTGCATGCTTATATATTAAAATACAAAACACAAAACAAAATTACTCAGACTATGGCACCACTAGAGGGTGCACAAATACTGCACTACAGCCTGTTGTAGCTGTTCCACTTCCATAAATCAGGAAAACAATGGTTATGTGCAAATAGAATTTGCAAAATTAATCCATAACTGGCTTGTTGTGAGTCAGAATATCCAGATTGTCTAGTTGAATGTTGATGCTTCTGGCATATTTTAAAGTCAACAAAGATACTGTTCAAAGCATTAGAAGATTGCTTTGCTCTTAATTAACAATACATTTCTATGTGCATTAACTTATGAAGCACAAATTGACTTCATTTGATACAAAACTGCTCATATTTGTAAGTTAAGATTATAATAATTATACAGGAAGCATATAGTGTTATTATCATCAATCTTGGAATGCAATGATAATGCATAAAGAATACGTTCTAATACTGAAAATCAGCATACTTCATAGCATTTGTACGCCCATTTCTCAAATCCAGAGATTTTGTGCTGAGTAGCTTTCATTCACTAAGCCAGAGAAGGGCAATTTTTTTCAGGTCAAGAGGCATGATTTTTCAGTAAAAATGCATAGGCTACATATTTTTAAAAATGAACATACTTCTGCCCTTTCTCTCTATCCACATCAGGGATGTCAAACTCATGTCATTACATGATGTATTGCAACTTTTTCCCCTTTTGCTAAATGGGGTGTGGGCGTATAAATGGGGTGTGGGCGTAGCCAGCGCGTGACACATCCAACTTGTGGGCTGGGAGATTGACACCCCTGATCTACATCATAGCTTAGGGAAAGTTAAATTCTCTTCTTTCTCACCCATATAATTGCAAGGGCACATCAAATATCATCCATGGAACATCCCTATAATTCCATAATAATTCTCAAAAGAGATAATC
This sequence comes from Emydocephalus ijimae, assembly GCA_004319985.1. Taxonomy (NCBI): domain Eukaryota; kingdom Metazoa; phylum Chordata; class Lepidosauria; order Squamata; family Elapidae; genus Emydocephalus; species Emydocephalus ijimae. Next base: position 18,351 of record BHEV01015791.1, read on the forward strand.
TACTTGTGCAGGCAGTTTGGCAAAAGGCACAAAATGGCTAGGTGAATCGGGAAGGGTAGAAAGTAGTCTTCCCCAAGATAAACATGGCATGAATATCCTTTGCACGTATGGATTTCATCTCCCAGAATTCTGAATAATGAAATTCATATACATATTTGCAAGGCAGCCAAATTTGGGGAAATAAAATGTAAAAATACAAACCCTCTAACTTGACAAAACAAATCTCACAACAATAGTGAAAGTTTTGGTGCAGATTCATTCCTCAATTATCTCCACTTCCCAATCTACCTACCTAATAGCTTGTAGATCCGTGTTGGCGAACCTATGCCACGCGTGCCAGAAGTGGCAAACCGAACCACTTCTGCTGGCATGTGAGAGCTTGCCTGGAAGAGTCCCACTGCGCATATGCGTGTGCTGCTGCTGCCCAACGACTGATTGTCAGGTATCTGATGCACGGGGGGTGGGGGCATGGGAGACATGCATGCATGCGCAGAGACGTGTGGTGCATGGAGGGATCTCACACGCATGTGAAGATGGATGGCACGTGGGGGTGATCACCCATGCATTCACAGCCTAATGGCGTGCGGCGGGGGAATCGCGTGCACATGCACAGAGACAGCGGTGCACAGTGTGGGGAATTATGCGTGCAGGCACAGAGATGCGTGGTGGGAAATCATGCGTATACATGCAACATGCTGCCGGGGGATCGCACCAGGAGTGGGATTCTACCAGTTTGCACCTATTCGCTAGAACCAGTCGTTAACATTCTAAGCAGTTCAGAGAACCGGTTTTTAGAAGAAATTACTGGCCTAATCCTGTAAGGAAGGCAGGAAGGAAACATTCTGGTGTTGCTTACAGAAACTGCCTCTCCATTAACCCTTATTACATTCTTGGCAGGACTAGACTTCCTGTCTCAGGAACGTCTCTGGAGTTTTTTTCCCCTCCTTTGCTGGTACTTTGCTTGTGTGGAGTGACCATTCAAAGTTACAATGGCACTGAAAAAAGTGACTTATGACCATTTTTCACACTTATGACTGTTGCAGCATCTCCACAGTCATGAGAGGCCAGGCGAGGAGATGCGTGCCTCGATGTGAGTAATATTGTGTTGGCCACACCCAGCCAATAACATGACCACCAAGCAGTATCCACCCAGTCACATGACCACCAAGTCACACCCACCACCTAAGCCACACCCACAGAACTGGTTGTTACACATTTGAATCCTACCCCTGGATTGCACACACATGCGCAGGGGTAGGGGGGCCCAGCACGCATTGCCTTCTGGGTACTTGCATGCGAACACACAATTATTGGTACGGGAGCTGAAAAAGGTTTGCCACCACTGTTCTGGATTCTATTGCATTCTGTGCCTGGTGAGTCCAAATAGATTCCATGGTCTTTTGCAAAAGGAAAAGGAATAGAGTTACAGAGTTTGCTTGTTTGTTTCAAAGAGGAGGAGATTATACCATTGGTTGGGGGATTTAGCATATACCATTTTTTCCCAATCTTTTTTTTTTTTTGTACATCCAAGACTGCAAATAGAAAAAAGGAATGCTGTTTAAGAAAAAACACTGAAAAGACATGGTTGGTATGATTTTTTCCTTAGTAAGAAATAGTAGTTACTCAAGGCTTTCTCCTGGCAAAAGTCTTATACACTTATAAGCATTTGTGGGAAGCTTATAGTTGGGGGAGGCGTGTACATATGTGAAATCTGTACTTCTGGGAGTAGAGTTCCTAAAGGCAGGAAAGACTTACTCGGAAAAAGGTAAGAAAACTTGTTCGCATAAAGTAGATTTTTGAAACCATTTGACATTCTCAGGGAGGAAGAACTCGAGTCAAAGAATTATTCATTAACATCATTGTAAAAAAAGAAAATATAGCTTATGCAGCTGTGTTGATATGACCACAATGTAAAGCTAATGGCCGTGTCAAAGTATTTGGAGTCTGTATTCCAACAATCAAAACAAATCAAAGCTTCAGTGACCTTGGTTTCAAACATTATTCCTTGATGGGGGAAATAGTTTAAAAGGATCAGATGCATAATTAGCCCGATGTCATTTTGTCACATTTTCTCTCCATTTGATAATCTTGCTCTTGAGCTGTCCTTTGAATCTGTCACCTCGCTCAGGAGACAGAACTATATCGCTTGCTACACTTGAAGGAGAAGAAGTGCCAACCATTAATATTAGTGACAGGTTTGAATTCTCTTGAAATATAAATTAAAATCCTATTTTTGAAACCGTTTGGACTTTGCACTGCATACATCAAGGGATATTAAAACTGGGTCTGCATTTCTCAATATGGTATGAAGTGTTTGGGTGGGATTTTTTTTTTCCATTTTGTACCCGTATATCAGCTAAATTTGTTGGCTATGAATCATAGTTCACCTCAACAGCAATACAAAGTTAGGAAAACCTGTATTATATCATGAAGGCAGATCCCTTACCCGTACCAGTAATGGGATCCTTAGTCGTTACCGGTTTGGTGAGTGGTCAGGCATACCTGCATGCGTATTCGTGCCCCTAATGCGCGCACCCCAAACAGCCCAATCAGCTGAGAGGATGAAGAAACGAAAAGCTAGGAGTGGCCCTCCCGCCCTCCTGTGCACTTTTCAGTCTTTTATCCTCTCAGCTGATCGGAGGCCTTTTTATTTTAGTACCAGTTCTGCTAAACCAGTCCAAACCAGTAGCATACTATCACTGAACTGTATCCACCCTGAACTGTCTCAGCAGATATTACACAGGGTGGACAGTATTGAACATGTTTTGTTTTTGATATACCGGTAGTTCTCAACTTACAAGGGATAGTTTGAAGTTATAACGGAACTGGGAAAAAAAAGGGACTTATGACTATTTTTCACACTACTATTGCACCATTCCCATGGTCACATGATCAAAATTCTAAAGCTTGGCAACTGCTTCATATTTATGATGGGTTGCAGTGTCCCGGGGTCATGTGACCATTCACCTTCTGCAACCTTCTGACAAAGCAAAATCAGTGGGGAAGCCAGATTCACTTATCAACCATGTTACAACTTAACAACTGCAATGATTCATTTAAAAACGGTGGTAAGAAAGGTCACAAAATGGGGGAAATTCAGTTGTCTAGCTCAGCAAGATAAATTTGGGGCTCAGTTGTGATCGTAAATCGAGAACTACCTGTGCAGTACAAGAATGCCTTCTCTTTTGCTGGAAATGAAGAATGTTTCCCAGGCCAATAACAGTTTTGCTTTGTAACATCATTTAGTTTGCTTTGAATGGGAAAGCAACCAAGATAAGAAGAACATAACAGTGATAACTTCTTAGCTCAGTTGCCTAAAATAGGACAGTTGATAAAAGGTAGTCCTCAACTTACAAACACAATTGAGACCAGAATTTCTGTTGCTGTGCAAAGTAGTCCTGAAGTCAGTCACAACCAATTGTACAACCCTTGTTGCTTCTGGTGCTAAATGAATAACTGCAGTTGTTAAGAGCATCACACAGTTGTTTAGTGAAACTGGGTTCCATAATTGACATTGCTTGTGGGAAGCCAGTTGGGAACAGTCCAGGGGTGGGATTCAAAATTTTTAACAACCAGTTCTGTGGGCATGGCTTAGTTGGTGGGTGTGGCTTGGTGGTCATGTGACTGGGTGGACATGGCTTGATGGTCATGTTATTGGCTGGGTGTGGCCAACTCAATATCACTCACATTGAGGCACACATCTCCTCGCCTGGCCTCTCATGACTGTGGGGATGCGTGAAAAATGGTCATAAGTCACTTTTTTCAGTGCCATTGTAACTTTGAATGGTCACTCCACACAAGCAAAGTACCAGTAAAGGAGAGGAAAAAAACTCCAGAGACATTCCTGAGACAGGAAGTCTAGTCCTGCCAAGAATGTAATAAGGGTTAATGGAGAGGCAGTTTCTCTAAGCAACACCAGAATGTTTCCTTCCTGCCTTCCTTACAGGATTAGACCAGTAATTTCTTTTAACAACCAGTTCTCCAAACTGCTTAGAATGTTAACAACCGGTCCTAGCGAATAGGTGCGAACTGGTAGAATCCCACCCCTGGAACAATGGTAGCTGTTAGCGCCAATGAGCAGCAGAAACTGAACCAGTTCTCTCCGACACTCTTCTGTTGGGCCCACCCACCTACCTGGGCTCCCATACTAACCTTTATTCCCTGCTTTGTGCAGCACAGCAGAGAGCCACGCGACAGCTGCTGAAGCGACAGGGAGAGTGCAGGATTGTAGGAGGTGAGTCGGAACGCCTCTGCGCCTGCGCAAAGTGTACATTTAGCCACGCCCACTGAACCAGTGGTAAAAATGTTTGAAATGCACCATTGGTTGGGAAGGTCACAAATGGCAATCACATGACCCCCAAGATGCTGTGACCATCGTAAATATATGGCAATTGCCAAGTGCCCAAATTGTGATCATGTGCCCCATAGGGATGTTGCAACAGTTGTAAGTGCAAGGAGTGACCATAAGTAACTTTTTTCAGTGCCTCTCTAAGCTTGAATGGTTGCTAACAAATGGTTTTAAGTCAAGCACTATCTGTACCTAAAGCACATCAGGGAGCTGTCTTCCATTCCACCAATTGAGATAAACTACTCAGTCAAGTAACCATAAACAGGTTCCTCTTGCTGATCTTGTCTTGATTAGAAGTTATGGAGTTGGGTCTCGATGCTTTTTGAACTATTGAAGTATGCTGCTAAATTCACAAGACAAATGTTACTTTCCCTCTTTTCTGCATTCTTCTCTTGGCCATACTTATATGTGATCATACTGAAATGTCTTCTAATAACAAAGCTAAAGGAGCCTCAAGGAGATGCCTCTTTTAAAAGCTGCTTACTGAAGCCAAGCTTTGCTGAATTTTTGATTCTGCACATATTGTACGCTATGACTTTTAAAACAGGGGAAAAGAAAGAAAATACAGACTTCTGTTTTTAAAAACTTCTAATGCTGAATCGTTAAATAACTTAGAACATTTGCACTTTCTTCCTGCACAGTTTCTAATGAATCCTTTAAAAAATCATAGCCTTGTTCCTTCATTACACTAAGAGAATAATAAAAATTGTACTAGCTTAAACAAACATCAACAGTCAATTATTTCCTTTTTGAAATCCCTCATTAGCATGATAACCTCTGTGAATGTCTACAGGATGTCTAATTTCCCCCCCAAACCTATTGGGGGGGAAATTCTATTTCCATATTTTCCATTATTTACATATTTTCTGTAATATCCATTTGCCATTCTTTACCTGAGAGAATGCACAGTAGAAATAAAAGCACGTACTTTTGCCCATTATTTCCTGCTATTTTCCATTTAATTCTGAATGCATAGAAAAATTATTCAGATGTCTATTGAAAACAGCAATAGGCTTTAAAACAGTGAAAACCCCTTTCCTGTAGTGGGACAATAGCTTTTTGTCAAAATAAGTTTTATTTATTCATGTTAACAAGTTTTACACAAAGAAAAATTAAGAAATACACATCCTCAATCTAATCGGCTACTGTTTTCTGGTAAACATTTTGTCATATTGATTTCCTATAAATTTCATCCATTTTAATTCTAAAAAGAACTGGGGACACGTAAATAGAAATTTACAGTAGGAGAACTAGTCCTTCATTGTGGATCCTTTGCCCTCTCCCTTTTCATTCAGATACTAAAGATTCAAGTCCTAATTATTATTACTTATTAAATTTTTACACTGGCCAGGGTTCTAAGGCTTATATTTTACTATCAAGCTAGATAACAAAAAAAATAGATACATACAAGCCAGATAGTTCTAGTTCAGTGATTCTCAACCTCAGCAATCCTAAAATATGCGGATTTCAATTCCCAGAATTCCCCAGTCACCATGCTAGATAGAATATTGCTGTTTTATAAGGAATGCGTGAGATAATATAATCACAAAATATTCTATTAACTAAAACATTCCTTGATGATATGGCAATTTATTTCTACAGTAAATGATTCAATAATTTAAGCTTATTAAAAAAAACATTCTTGTAGAAGTCCAGACAATATTATGACATTAGACAACATTTTGAGCATTATGAAACATACATGGCTTCCCTTGATGTATTTGATTATGTACCACAGAATACATAAACTTATCTATGTAATGCCACCTTTTCTTATAGAATGGGGTGGGGTGAATGAAGGCATGATCAGAATAGAGAAATATTTTCTTGTAACCAAGATTGCAGAGCTGCATATTCTCCATCATCCTTTGTTCTTTTCCAATGTTTTCAAGGCATGCCTTTTTTTGGTTTCACACCAGCTGAGGATCTGTTTTAAGATAACAGATACTCCAACATGGGCAAGTGGTTACTTCATCTGAAAATTAGATTCATTAATTATGCTTTCACGTGGAACTTGTTTTGAGCTGTATGTTATCTTCACAGTTTTGTTTTAGATACACAGGCTGTCCACAACTTACAAACATTTGTTCAGAGAACACTGTGTTATTTTCACAATTTCTCCCTAGCTCAACAAAATGGCTACTATCTGTTGCAACAATATTTATTTGGATCATATCCTTGGTTTATTATTCTTTATTGAACAGTATGTCTACAAAGGCAAACATTTTGGCAAGTTCAGTTGTTCCTACTGATGATCAAACTTCTTATGTCTCAATATCATTTTCACTCCTCTGCTAAACTTCAGCTATGAGGAATAAGATAGTAATAATGAAATCTAGAGAAAAATAAATAGACCCAGTTATACAATGGTGCAATTCAACCGGTATAATAATCGGTTGGGGAACGCGTGCTTCACACGCATGCTCTACATTTTAAAAAGCTCATTTTCAACTGAATTACTTACCTTCTACTGCAACCCCGGTGACTGAAACAGCTGAGGCGCAGCAAACTGCTCTGTCACACAAATCAGCTGTGCTAAAAAACCAGGAAATAAAGCACAGCAAAGAGCAGGGATGGGTAGGCAGGGCCAAACAGTCACCAGAACTAATCGTTCGTCTGAAGTAGTCCAATCTGGTAGAGTCCCTTGCAGTTATGTCACATTCAGGTCAGTTATGCTACACTTCCAACTTCTGGACCAAAGCTAGCATCTCAACTAGCACTCCAGATTTATCAACTGTTTGGAAATAATTAATTTATAGGCCAGGGTGATACAAATAGGGTGATCTGCTCAGCATTTTATGCTTTCAATGTATGACCAGACTCATATTATTGGTTTTGGTGCTGTAGCCAAGCAGAACTTATTTTAAATACATTATTTGACCTGACTTGCCTTTGAAAAAAAGTGTAAATTGGCAAGATGATCTATCAGTGATTTTCAACAATTGAGTTTTATGGTTTCCCCCTTTTTAGTTATAGTTTTTTTTAAAAAAAAAAGTTGTACAATAACTTTAAAGAATTGAGGTTTTTTTTAACAGCCACTGACTGCACTAGAAATCTAAAATTTTAAGTAACCAACATTTTTTAAAAAAATTGGGGGATTACACATTTTATTTTCTTACTCAACTGCACAACTTCTTCAGGAGATACAGTATCAAGGTTTCTGAAAATCAATAGCCATTCAGAATCTATTGAACAGCTGCAATTTCATGTGCTGATTTCAACAAAGCAGTCATTCTGAAACGCCTTAAAAAATCTTACATGTCTGGCTCCATTAAAAAAATGAAAAAACAGAATTAACCCAGATCACAACAAATACCCCCTCACCCCCCACCCCGCCCCCCTGAACTGCAGCTTGCAAATAAAGTGGCAACCTGTGAACCAGTAGGCACTTTTTACAGAAGTTGGCAAAACAAAGGAGCATTGGTTAGTAAAGCACAGTGCAAGCTGTCAACCGTTAGTCTTCTTCCTGACAAACACAATAGACATTCACATCCAAAATAGGCAGAACGTTTTATGTTGGTGGTGGGCCGTGTTTCTTTTTCTTGCTTTGGCAGGACTTGCAGATGCAAGGAATGATGCACGGCGAAGCTAAGAGCAGTAATGGAGATGTTACCAAAACGATGATTCCCAGGCCTACTAGGATGCCAACAACCTAAATATTGAAAAGAAGAAATAAGAAATAAAAAAGAAAAACACTATATCTATGAAAACCCTATATTTATATCTATACACCAGGGGTGTCAAACTCAAGGCCTGTGGGCTGGAAACAGGCCTGTGGTGCCTCTGCCAGTGAAAACAGAGCTTGGGAGGGCCATGCATGGCCCTCCAGGGCCCTATTTTCGGCCATGATGGCCTCCTGCATTCCTCTACCAGCAAAAATGGAGCTTGGGGTGCCATGTGCAGCCCCCTCTGTTAAGTTCTGAGCATGGGCGCTAAGAATGGAGATGAGCCGGTGAAACGGTGAACTTCAAAACTCTTTATTAACATGGTGTAACAGCTCAGCTCTATGGCCGAAACGGCTCCCTTTATATAGGCAAGCTTTTAAGTATTTAACCAATGAAAACACAGGGCGTTAACCAATGGGAGAGGCTCATTAATAGCCAATCAGATCCTCCTGAACGGACCAAACTGATGTCGCTATTATCGGCCAATCAGAAGTGCAGGGCCAGAACCCTGCACTTACTTCAAGCTCTCAATAATCTTTATTTAATCACATTTATTAATTCACAACACCCCTTCCCCCCGGGTTCCGTTTGAGGGGTGCGGTCATGTAGTCTTTGAGGTAGGCAGGTTGTTTTCATTGTCTATTTGATTTACGCTGTACTCCCGGTATTTGGCTACAGTCTTGTTGGGGTAGGACGTTATCTGGTGAAAAGGGTGCCTCTAGTTCTGTATTCAAATTTTTGTTGTCGCTAATGTTTTCGGCATCTCCTTGAGGCAAACTCACTCCCAACCCCGATCCTTCTTCACGTGTTGCCACTGCGCGGTCATTACTTCCGTTAAAGCTTTCTGCCGTTTCAAATTCATCCTCCTCGGTATCTCCTCCCCACTCAGTTTGGAAGTCAGGGGACTCAGAGATCCCTGACTGTAGCCTTGAACGCAGCTGATCAATATGGCGCTTCCATATTCTATTGTCGCGACATTTCACGCGGTACAATCTGGGACTGGTTATTTGGACCACAGTTGCCTCGACCCATAATGGATCGCCTGAAAAGTTCCTAGAGAAAACCAAGTCGCCTACCTGGAAGTTACGGCATTTCCCGCTGGATCCGTGTGCTTTCTCAGGTTCATACGATGGGTGCAGACGGTCGAGGTGGGAGCGGAGCTTCCGCCCCATCAATAACTCGACGGGAGTTTTGTTGGTGACGCTATGCGGAGTGATATGCTGTAAAAGGAGTATCCAGTTAATCTTGTTTTCGATATCGCCAGAGTCCATTTTATGCAAGGTTTTCTTGACGAATTGTACCATGCACTCGGCCCTTCCGTTGGCCACAGGATGCACCGGTGAAGTCAGCGCATGGCGAATACCGCGGTCCGCCAGGTACTGTTCAAAGGACAGCGCAGTAAATTGGGGCCCGTTGTCGGATACCAGAACGTCTGGAAATCCGTGTGTTGTAAATGGTCTGTCTAGTTTCCTGATGACCACTTCAGTTGTTGTATTTCTCATCTCATGGATTTCAAGCCAGTTCGAGTAGGCATCCACCGTTAATAAGAAGGTGTGGCCTTTGGTAGGTCCCGCAAAGTCCAGATGAATACGGGACCATGGTCCCCTCGGTGTTTCCCATTCGGTCGGGGTTGCTTTCGATGGGGCGTTGCTTACTTCCTGGCATTTGTGACAAGCTTTTACCCATGTCTCGATATGCTTGTTGATGCCTGGCCACCACGCGTAGCTACGTGCGAAGGCTTTCATGCACACGATGCCGGGGTGGCCATCGTGCAAGGTTCTTAGTATCACTTGCCGTAACCGCTCTGGGACAATGACTCTATCACCCCAGATAATGCAGCCCTTCTGGGAAAAAAGTTCCATTTGTCGATTCTTGAATGGGGCGGAATCGTCAGGTATCTGGTCCAATGGCCAACCGCGCTCGACCCAACTGCGGACTTGTGCCAAAATGGGGTCGCGTTTCGTTTCCATCGCGATATCTCGGGCTGTTAATGGCGGTGTTCAAAGTGTCTCGATCTGCAGAGTTGTAACTGTCGGAGTGGGGTCATCAATGGTCTCTGGAAGTGGTGCACGGCTCAATGCGTTGGCGTGGGGAATGGCCTTCCCCGGGCGGTGTTGCAACTTGTAATTATATGCAGCCAAGAATTCTGACCAGCGAGTCATTCTGGGGGATAATATATAAGGGGTTGGCCTATCTCCCGCTATTATTCCCAGCAAAGTTTTGTGGTCAGTCACTATGGTAAAGGCTCGGCCATACACATATTCATGAAATCTCTTAACAGCAGACACAATAGCAAGGGCTTCTTTATCAATTTGACTGTAATTGCATTCTGCTTTTGATAGCGTCTTTGAGAAATAGGCAACAGGGGCTTCATTACCGTTTGGCAAAACGTGGCTCAAAATGGCGCCCACTCCGAATGGTGATGCATCACACGTGATCATTAAAGGCAAAGTCTTGTTATACTGCATCAGAACAGTGTCAGAAGTCAATAATTTTTTCACATTTCAAAACGCCTGCTCCTCTCTGTGTCCCCATACCCAGGTTGCTTTTTTGTCCAACAAACGATGTCGGGGTTCGGCTACGGTTGCTTTGTGAGGCAGGAAACGTGATAAAAATTGATAAGGCCTAGAAACGCCTGCAGGTCGGCCTTATTTCGGGGTTTGGGGGCATTTTTGATTGCCCTAAGTTTGCTATCGGTGGCGTGAATGCCATGACTATCAATTAAATATCCTAAAAATTCTACACGATCCGTACAAAGTTGACACTTGTTTTTTTTAACTTTGAGACCTGAGTCTTTAAATCTCTGGAGAACCAACCTCAGGTGATCCCTGAGTACTTTTCGAGTTGGGGCAGCGATTAACACATCGTCAAAATATGGGACAACGCTTTTTATCCCTTGTAATAGTCTTTCCATCAAACTTTGAAAGATTCCCGGGGCTACGCTTACTCTGAACTAGAGTCGGTTACATTTAAACGCACCTCGGTGCATAACGATCATTTGGGCTTCTACCGTTTTTTTGTCTACAGGCAGTTGTTGGCAAGCCTGGGCTAAGTCTATTTTAGCGAAGGTTTTTCCTCCCCCCAGGGAATGGAGGAGGTGTTGCACCACCGGTACCGGGTAAGCGTTTTGTTGAAGGGCGTGGTTCAGGGTGGCTCGGTAGTCCCCACAAATTCTTATGGATCCATCCGGCTTGATGGGTGTCACGATTGGGGTTTCCCAGGGAGAGTGATCGGTTGGTTCTAATACCCCCTGGGCAATTAATTTATCAAGCTGCTCGTCAATCTTTGGTTTAAGGGCAAATGGAACTCGACGAGGCTTAAGGCGGATGGGAGCTATTTCGGGATTGAGGTTAAATGATATCGGGGTCCCCTTGTATTCGCCTACTTTGTCTACAAAGACGTCCTGGAATTCTTGGATGAGGTCCTCTTCCCAGTCGCTGGTGCAGATTCGGTGAATGCTGGCTACTTCAATTCCAAGTGGAGCGAACCATTGGAGGCCTAACAGACTAGGCCGATCCCTGTCGATTATAGTCAGGGGTAGGAATGCTGTACGGTTCTTAAATGACACCCCGACTCGGCTGGATCCAATGAATGGAATTTGATTTCCCTGATAGTCTTTGAGTATGAGTCTTTGGAATCTGAGGTCTTGCCGCCGGACAGTAGGGATGAGCTGCTTGAGGGTCTTCCAGGAAACCATCGAGAGGGACGATCCTGAATCGACTTCCATCAGGCAGGGCTGGTTTTCGATGGCCACTTTCACTCGGATCTTCTTGGCATCAAGAGATGAGGCGTGACCGATCGTGATAGTTTGGTGAGCCTCTTCTCGCTTCGTTGAGTGGTTTAGGGTTTTGTTTCTGTAGGAGTGGTTGTTCCATTGGTGGTTCACGGGTTCTCGCTTTACAGGACGGCTTCCTGTCGGTTGGCGATAGTTAGCCCCCCTCGAGGGCTGGCTGGGTCCTAGCTTGCTTCTACAGACCTGTCCGATATGGCCTCTTTTCCCGCACACATGACAGAGTGCGTCGAGGAATTTGCATTCTGATCGGGGGTGGCTTGCCCCACAACCAGCGCATTGGTGCTGAGATCTCTGGCGTTGGTCTCGTTCGGACCAAAGTCGGTGGACCTCTTCTCCATCGCTGTCTGACGACGAAGAGAGGTCCTCGTGGTGGGCTGTTAATAGCTGACCTTCTGACTGAGGTGAAATTTCGCGGGCCAGTTGGCGAAGCGAGGCGTGGGTGCGGCGCATTCGGGCAGCCGACTTCCTGGTTGCTTCTGCTGCAGTAGCTTCAGTAATGGCATCTGCAAGGCTGATGTCGCCTTTTGCCATCAGCTTGCTTTGGATATGTAGTGCATCTAGTCCCAGAACTATTCTGTCTCTCAGGGCTTCTTCGAGGTCGGCAAACCCGCATAGGCCTCCCATATTCCGGAGATCCGCTATGAAATCAGCAACACTTTCGCCCTTCTGCTGACTTCTCTGGTAAAATTCATGCCTTCTAACGAGCGTTGGCACGATCGGTGCATAGTGGGCCCTCAGTAGGGGTTCGAGGACGTCCCAGTCCATAGACTTTACTTCTGCCGGTTTTGCTAGTGCCTTGGCCATCTTGAATACGGTCGGCCCGCAATGAGTTAGGAATACCGCCCGTTTCTTCCCGATAGTGGCATCCTTCAAATTGTTGGTCTCCAGAAACATCTGGAAGCAATCCATATATGAGTCCCAGTCTTCTTGCACTGGGTCGAATGGAGTGGGTGGTATGACACCGCTGAACATGGTTCCGCCGTTGTGCATTCAGCCACGTGCTCGGTTATCGTTCTTCGTCGTTCAGTCAGCTCTGACGTCTCCACATCCCACCTTCATCGCCAGTGTTATGTTCTGAGCATGGGTGCTAAGAATGGAGACGAGCCGGTGAAACGGTGAACTTCAAAACTCTTTATTAACATGGTGTAACAGCTCAGCTCTATGGCCGAAACGACTCCCTTTATATAGGCAAGCTTTTAAGTATTTAACCAATGAAAACACAGGGAGCGCTAGCTCCGTTAACCAATGGGAGAGGCTTGTTAATAGCCAATCAGATCCTCCTGAACGGACCAATCCGATGTCGCTATTATCGGCCAATCAGAAGTGCAGGCCAGAACCCTGCACTTACTTTAAGCTCTCAATAATCTTTATTTAATCACATTTATTAATTCACAACACCCTCGAACCCCATTTTCAGCTGTGATGGTCTCCTGCAACCCTCTGCCAGTGAAAACGGGGCTCAGGGGACCAACGCAGGGCCCCCTGGGCTCCGTTTTCAGCCATGAGGGCATCCTGTAGCACTCTGCCTGCAAATATGGGGCCCGCTTATCCCAGCCACATCCACCCTGGCCCCCCGAGGTCAAACACAACCCTGATATGGCCCTCAATGAAATCGAGTGACACCCCTGCTACACACCACCAAAGCTTTTTTATTATTATTATTATTATCCTGCCTTTTATTATTTTTAAATTTTAATTATTTTAAATAACTCAAGCCTGTAAACATACCAAACACTCCTTCTTTCTCCTATTTTCCCCACATTCTTGTGAGGTGAATTGGGCTAAGAGAGAGAGTGACTGGCCCAAAGTCAATCAGTCCCTTTTGATGCCTAAGGTGGGACTACAACTCAGGGTCTCCCAATTTCTGGCCTGCTGCTTTAAAACCACAAGACCAAACTGACTTATAATAAACACAAATCCATGTTATTGGCATACCTGTGTTCTGTTCCACATAACTGAGGCTCGTGAATGGCCCAGTTTATTTCGACAGGGACCTTTGTCATAGTGCCTTAAGAAGATGTCATTCTGAAAGGCAAAATAATACGCCGTCATGTATAAGTTCAACCTTCTTGGGTAATAAAGTGGCAACATGAGGTTTTAGGCTTCCTCCAGCTCTATTTTATAAACTTGGGGTTTCACAAAAATTACTGTCACCAACACTTTGACACCAATTAACCTTCTATGAAGCAATTGCTCGGTGCACGATTTCTAAAGTTAGGTTTTATAAAGCAGGAAAAAGAATCATTGGAAAATGAGGAGCAAGTTCTAGTAAAGCTGAACAAAAAGGAAGATGTATCATTTGCAAAACTCCATTTAATCTTATCAAATGTTATATGTCTGAGATCTGCTGCCATAAGATTTGGATGCAGAATTCAAAAGAAAACAGAAGGAAAACGGTGAGATGCAATCATGGAAAGTTCATCATTTTAAACATCGGTTCTTCCTATCTAGAACTACGAAACAACTATAGAGAAAAACCTTTTTGCCAGAGACTACTCACATCCAAATTTTGTAGGCAGTACCAGCAAAATGTGTGCTTGCAATTTTTACACATCATTTGAGCACAGCCTTCGTTCCGTTCAATATGGATCCGACAAACTGGACATTGTTTAATTAGAGCTTCTGAGTTGTTTTTAATAAGCGTTCTAGAAAAGAAAGGGGAAAGGGGGGCAAAAACCCCTCTGAAACAGACTTAAGGGTACCCTGGCTATTTCCCTAATCATTCAGACTGAACTGAAGCACACTGCCTAGAACAGGGGTCTCCAAAGAAAAGCTGACTGGGGAATTCTGGGAGTTGAAGTCTTCCATGCTTAAATTTGCCAAGGTTGGAAACCCCTGGCCTAGAACAATATTAACCCATGTAAATGTGCTTCATCTGGAGAAAAGCACTTCCCTTATGCAACAATTATTCAACTTTTGCAAACACGTGCAAAAATAACAGATGGACCCCCAGTTATTTTGTTGTTGTATTTAATGTTTGGACAATGTTGGCATTCAAATATTTCCTCCACTGGGAAAATATTTCTGCTTTAGTATTCTGTGTTAACCAGTTGATATGAAAGTAAAATATATTTCTCATCCTTGCTTCCTCATAAGGTACAAAACAGCCCTTAACTAATTCCCTGTATTTACTCTGCTGAAGTTATGCCCAGGCAACAGCTTCCATTGCACCAAGAAATGCCCACCAAGAAATTGCCATATTGTCTAGCTAACCCTGATCCTTAAATCTGCCATTTGGGCTGACAAAAAGCCAGTCTAGCTGGAACAGACCTTCCAGAATCAAGAATGCTGAAACAGCACATCAAATACTTCAGGTGCCTCAATCAAAGCACAGAATGTCTTCCCTTCAACTAGCAAACAATTAATTAATTCCATTATTGAAGCAGTGTCAGAAATGTAATTTCTTGCTAAAGAAATATAGTATTTATAATGATTTAAATGATATAAAGATTTTCCAAGAGCTAGACAGTTTCTTCTCTTACCCTTGCTCGCTTGCAATCCCCATCAAATGGCCTTCTGAGCATGATCCCTCCACGTGCCAAGGCTCTTTGCACGATGAACAGAATGTCAAGTAACACGTCTGACATTTTATAGGCACTGGTAATCCAGAGTCTCTTGGTTCAATTTGGCACACAGTCTGGCAATTAGCAGAGGGACACCAGGTCCTCAGTGGATCCAAGTGCACTTCTGGGGAATGTTACAGATCAAAACATAAGTTTTTAAAAAGGTGAAAGATTTATACAATCAGAAAAGAAACAAAAGTTATAAACGTGGGATATGATTTGGTTTGTATCTACCAGCATATTTTAGAAAAAGAGGACATTTCTTATCCATCTTGTCTATCTTGTTTTCATCTAAACCACGGGTGTCAAACTTGATCGTGTCACATGATGTAGTGTGACATTTTTTGCCTTTGCCAAGCCAGGGTGGGCATGGTCTGCGCGTGACACATCCTGCCTGCAGGCCTCCGGTTTGACAACTACCGTGTTTCTCACATAATAAGGCCGGGCCTTATTTTTTTTTGACCCCCGAAAAACCGGCTAAGCCGTGTTTTC
>BHEV01015795.1:0-19628 GCA_004319985.1 Emydocephalus ijimae
TTCTGATTTTATACTTATTTTTCACTCTATTTTTTTTTTTTTGGAGTTGTTTTTCCCAATCTTAAACTTTCCATTCTCTTTTCCTCCTTTCCTTTTTTTTCCTCCACCTAAGATTACTTGTTCATTAAAAATGGCTTCTTCTTTGTCTCAATCTTCTTGTTCTGCAGGCATCTCTTGTTGTTTCTCATAATTCCAAATCTCCATTTCTAAAAACTGAAATACGAAGCCAAAAGAACCTCTCCCTTCTTGTGCATCTTCTTTGTACTTTTTAAGTTCCATTTTCAGTTCTTCTAAAAGTGGAGCCATTTTAAACAGTTTTAAACAANATCTTTTCGAAGTCTTGTTGAGATTTTGCTATAAGTTCTTTTTTAATTCCAGGCAGTCTCCTCCCTTCCAGATCCTGCTCTTTTATTTTTCCTCTCTCCTTTCCTGTTTTCAAAAGCTTTTAATTATCCAGAAATCTTTATTATCCCTTTGACTTTTTATTTTCAGCATTAAATGCCTATTAATGTCAAAGTGGGCTTTTTTTTTTTCAATTTCTTGCTTAAGTCTCTTAGCTGTCAGTATAGGAAAAGGAGAAAAAAGAAACCAAATCTTTTCCCTTTTCTCTCTCTTTCGCAGTTTAAAAATCTTCTTAGGGAACAATGTTATTGTTTTTTTAAATAGTTTCAATTTCAGGGTACCTTATTTGTTGCTTTTGTTGTTTGACCCAGTCAACCAAAACTTTCTCTTCTTATCTTCCTCCTTCACATTTTTTTCCGGTCGAGTTCTTCTTTGTGGTGATCATTTCTGACCACCGCTACAACCGCCTTCAGGAAAGGGAGTAATGGCCATCTGGGGAGGAGAGATGCAGCTCTCCTGAACCCTGCAGGCAATCTCCCCCCTCTTCACCACCTTTAAGAGGTAGCTTACCCCAAAACCAGCCAGCTCGGGGTGCTCCAGTGGCGAGCACGGATCGAAGCTTCTCAGAAACGAAGTTATGGTCTGTCGCCGAACAAGTTCAAACCGGAAGTCCATAAGTGATTCCTTATTACCCAGGTTGAATAAATATTATTTTTTAAAAAAATACATACCCCTTGTGAAGAGGGATATGTTGCCTTTTCAAACCTTGAGATCTATTTCTGAAATGGCACAAATCAGGTCAACTAAAGCTGGACAAAAAATGTCTTCATTCTGAATTGGTGAAGTCTTAGAATATGTTTTAAAATGGCTAGATTTCTCTCTTCATAGCTGGACATTTGAAATATATAAAATTCCTTGGTTAGAAAATGGAACATTCTTGAAAACTGCAGAATGTTCCTTTCCCTCTCTGGACTATGATAAACCTCCTCTCAGATCATGCCATTCTGGAGGCACTTTAACAGTTTCCCAAAATAAATACTCCCTGTTGGAAGCAGTTTGAGATATCTCAAAGATGGGGTTCCAAATAAAACAGGATTTCCCATGTTTCCAAATCAGTGAACTATGCACATCTGTACTGGACATCTTTTCTGATGGGTGAGTATATTTAAGTAAACACCAACTCTTTAGTGCTTTTGTAGCCAATAGAAATAAAACAATAATGCAGAAGAAATGTCTTTTTTTTAAACAAGTTTTATTCATTTTTTCCACCTTTTAACATCTCAATTTAGAGAACAGCATGATTACAGGTTTCACATATACATACAAATATAGCCATAGTTACATATTCAATTTTTGTATTCAATTTCTTATCTTAATGATGCTTTAAAACATTTTCTATTTTATTGTATTATTCCCAATGCATATCTCATTTTTAATTCACATATATTCGCTTCATAATTGTTATACTTTAATACTTTTTACTGTCACATTTGTATAGTCTTCTTAAATTCTGACACTCCTTCTATAAATTAGTTTTCCCCCTAAAGTATCAGTTTAAGTGCGCCACTTCCAAGTTACGTATTCATCAATTATCTCCCCTTTTAAATCCCATTAAGTGTTTAACATTTTATTACCTAAATCGTTAAAAATAATATTCCCCGTTAAGATTACATAACATATATAAATCAGATTCTGCATGATTTTCCCTTTTTGATTTCATAGAATTTATCTACATTTTCAAAAAACAAAGGGACATATTAATCTACTCATTTAGTCCGAAACCCTGATGTAAATTCCATTTCAGCTCTTCTCCTAAATCATTCCATTTATCTCAATTTATTTCAATATATTTAAATAACATATTCTATTATTTGTAACCATTATCTCTATACATAAAGGAAAAGAGCATCAACAAAAAATAACAATTCTTTTTTCCATCTTATCAATTTATATGTCCCCATTTCACAAGTACAAGTTTATATTATTTATATTATATTTATATTAATCCCCAGCACCTTGCAGAATCCCCTCCCCAAATATCATTCAGCCATTATATCTGTGTCTAATTAAAAAAAATATATCAATTTTTTTAGAATTCCCATATTTCTGGATTCCCAAGTCCTGTTTCTTTTCACTTCCTTCCCCAAATATTTTCTCCTTTATTCTTTCAATCCAGTTTTTATCCCTCTCTCTCTTTGTAACTCCCTTCCGCCCTTCGAATTTCTGCTGATTCTTTTTCCCTTTTTTTAATTTTCCGGATATTTCCCTCTTTATTCAATTTCCCAAATCTCCGATATTTATTCCCAACTCTTTTCCTCTTTCTTTCCAGAGTTCTTTGTTCTCAATGGTAGTTAAAGACGGCTCCTTGCTCCTCCTCCTCCTCTGTCCTCTGTCTTTGTTGTTCATACTCTGCAATCACCTCTTCAAACAATTTAAAAACAAAGCCTAACGTGTCACCTCGTTCTTGTAATGTTTCTTTCATGTTTCTAAGTTCCATCTTTAATGTCTGAAGAGATATCACCTTTTTACAACTTTCTAATTAGTCCAAATAATGTCTTTAAAATTAGTTTCCAACAGTCCACTTTTAGTCCTCAGCTAATCCAATGCCAAATCCATATCAGAATCAACAATTAATCCAAGAGCAGAATCTTCATGTTTCTTTCTTTGTTTCAATATTTCAAAGTTCTTCTTTTATTGTATCAATTTTCCTTGTATTTTTAAGAAACAGAGTCTTTTATAAGAAAACAGATTAAATTTAACTCAGATGGCATGCTTTGTTCTGACAAATCCACACCTCCTCTTTCCTTTTCCCTTCACAATTATTCAGAGCTTTTTTTTAAAGCCACAATCTTCCAAACAGTTCAGATCTAATTGATATTAAATTTTCTCTATAAGAATTTTATAGTTCAGCTTTATTAGTGCCTATATAAAGTCAAAATATACTTATCCAAATTAATTAGGTGCTTTCTCCTCCAGCTTCTACCTCTCCCGGTTCAAAGCTCCGCACTAGCAAAGGCAATTCATACCATTTTTTGTTCCCCTTTCTGTTCGCTGCTGTAAATCCTTTGTTAAAGATTCTTTGAAATGTTAATCCTGAAGGTGCCTTCCATTTAATTATATCATCCCATTCCTCCTGCTGTTCACTTCTTTCTCTCTCTCCTGCACAATCTTATTCCAGTCTCATCTTCCCCTTCAGGGTGGCCATTTTAGACCACCGCTTCAGGCGTCTTCAGGAAGGTGTAATTTCCAAGCCAGGGAGGAGATTTGCGACTCCCCTCTATCCAGCTGACAGTCTCCCCTTCCTCCGCCACCCCTACAAGGCGGCTTCTGCCCCAAATCCAAAGGATTGGGGCTCTCCAACACCAAAGCACGAACCAAAGCTGCGCACGATCACGGTCAGTGGTCTGTCTTCGGGGAAGCTCAAAACAGGAAGCCAATGCAGAAGAAATATCTTGGGAAAGTTTAGTCATATAGAAAGAGTGAATGGAACTCAATCACAAAATAAATATAGAAAAGAAGAATGAATACATAATTCAAAGGAAACAGATGACTAAGGAAATTGTGGAGGGATGGAATAGATGAGATCCTGAAAAACAGAGAAGTGAGAAGTTTAAAGAATGTAAGACCAGATGTGAAGCAGTAGTAGATGTGGTGCAAGCAAGAACGTAAAGATTTGTAAGGGTCAAAAGATATAGTGAATAGGGTTGCTATAGATACATTTACATATGTTATAACTTTGTTTTATTATTACTTGCTCCCCTTCTGCATAACATTTTCCCAGAAGGGAATATCATGATGGGTAAGGAACTTTTTACATATTTTTTCTCAATGGTCCATGTGGGTCACAAAAGGAAGGCTAATGACCCTTAGGTGTTAACAAAAAGATAGACAGAAAACTCTTCTTTTTTTATGGAACTCCAGTAAACTGAAGAATTTTGCGCCCAGATATGTCCAGATAACTAAAAGCCCTGTTTTCAGTCTATAATATCCAGGACTCACAGCATTTAAATCCATGATAATAGAAAGCTGATTGATGGCATCAACAAAAACAGTCATAACATGAAGAACTTAATATTTTATGTGTACATTTGACAAGCTAAAGTGCAATTTATAATTTGTCCTGATATTTAAAAAAAAAAAACCATATATTTTCAATTCTGACTGGTAGTGTGGCTATTTTTTCACAGAAAAATATAATTTATAGAGAAAAAGCAAATCTCAGATTTTTATAACCCATATATTGGGGAAATGCCATTTCAGCTACCCTATTGTGACAAATATCTTCCTATTATCCATCATTAAATCATCAATCACCAAAACATTTGTGGTTTTGTTTGATCAAGGGGAAAATATGTTATTATCAAAACTTTCAGATAACTTGTCCACAAATTGAATAAGAGAATAATTAACAAATGGGCTTTTTGTAGGAAGATTGTCAACAAGAATAACATCAGGCACGATTTTCAGGTACAATTGTAAATATAACCTGAGGATTGTCAGGCAAGTTTTTTTTTTAAATTATGTGCACTGTGTATAATATCAGAAAAATTCATCTTGGGGTTCGGGGAAGGAATGACAAAACAAGAATTTTGTTGTCAAGACATAAGCCCCACCTTTTTTGAACAGACATAACAATTTCTGTAGACATAGATAAGAGGCAGTCACATTCTGATATCAATCATTCTGATGGATCTGTCAAGTTTTGCAGGTTCCTCTGCTAGAAATGTGAAATTTAGTTTAAGGAGTCGCTGGAGAAGGGAGTATACATTACTGCATTACTAGCTGTCTATTAATTTGGATAGCAATTTATATGTGACAAATGTAATCTATTATCAAGAAATAAGGGATGACACGGTGGCTCAGTAATTAAGGCATTGGGCTTATCATCTGAAAAGCTGGCAATCCAGGTTCAAGACCCAAGCACTATGTGATGGGGTGAGCTCCTGCCCTGGCCCCAGCTCCTGCCAACCTAGCCGTTCAAAAGCATGCAAATGCAAGTATATAAATAGATTCCACTTTGGTGGGAAGGTAACAGAGCTCCATGACATCATACTGGCCATATGACCATGAAAATGTCTTTCAACAGTGCTGGAGGAATGGCCTTGAAACAGAGATGAGCATCGCCCCCTAGAGTTGGCAGAGCAAAATCAGTGGGGACTCTTTTACCTTTTCTTTTCTTTTCTTTTTTTTGCTTTATAAAACAATGATGAAAAATGATGCAGATGGTATCAATGCAATGGAATTTGATCCGTTGAATCTAATGCTGTATGATCCACCACACTGAGACTTCATTGTACTTTTCAGTGGAAGTTAAACTCTACTCAATAATTAAAACTTTGTACTGTTAGTATGCCTGGTTTATCAAATTTTGAATTACTTTTCTTTCTCTTTTTTTTTTCAATAAAAGGGCATGGTCTTGAGTCATATATAAACAGAATGTTGGGAATTATCCTTATATAATTTTATGTCCCCTCTCCCACCTCGCTTTGCCGATTACACTGATTTATTTCATTAATACAATGTGTATATTATATGCTTTCCATTTGTTCGTTTCACATAATAAAATTATTTTAAAACCCAGATCCCTGTGTCTGAAAATTAAATTGTTCATGGCTGAAGTAATTCGTCTGATTTTCATGGTAACTGCATCGCCAGAAAGCTTGTAACTGTGTGTTTTTTTTGGACTGGATGACACCTAATAAACCGAATGTCAGAGATTTCATATGTGAGGTCTCCTAAGTGATCACCTACGGGGAGATCTACTTGCCCTCCTGACTCACAGATATAACCAAGTCTGCATCATGTCCAGGCAGCACTCCTGAGTAGAGCATCAGACATGAATAAACAGTTACAAAACTTGCAATAAACACCATTTTTTCCTATCTGAGGTTGTCATGCCATCTTAAGAGTATTGCCTTAATAAACCCACAAAGGCCACTGTAGAAACTCAACAAGTTAATGGGATCCTCTCACCACCAAGGTTACCCAGATTAGCTTTCTAATCATTTTTTTCCAGCAAGGGGTTGTAGTGAATTGACAGAATTCTTAATATAAACACACTTTTTCTTTTGGATAAAATATCTGAGGGAGATGGTCGGTTAAGAAATATGATATAGTATATACAGGCATCAGGCTAGAAAGCACGAGACTGTGAGTTCTAGTCCTTCTTTTGGCATGAAAGCAGACTAGGTAATTGTCAACCACTGGGGAAATCAGAGGTTCAGGCAGTTCAAGTGAGTATAAGGATTTATTGCAAGCTTAAGCTCTCTACGAGAATCTGATCGACTAATGGTCAAGGGAAATGAGCAGGAGGTAAGAGAGGCATTCAAGGCAGGCTGGACTTAGTTCTCTTGCAGGCATGCAGGACAGTAGTGGGATTCAAAAATTTTTACTACCAGTTCTGTGGGTATGGCTTGGTGGGCGTGGCAGCGGAAGGATATTGTAAAATCTCCAGTCAGAGGGGATATTTGTCAGTTCTCTGAACTACTCAAAATTTCTGCTACTGGTTCTCTAGAACTGGTCAGAACCTGCTGAATACCACCTCTGATGCAGGGACTCATGATTTATGATGCTTTTGACCCCTCCCACTGGCTCAACATAGTCATCTTCTACAGTAACCTTGTGCCAGTCACTCTCTCAGCCCAACTCACTTCACAGGGTTGTTGTTGTAGGAAAACTAGGAGGAGGAAGGTGTGTGGGGTATGTTAGTTGCCTTGAGTTATTTGTAAAAACAATAATAAAGGCAGAATACAAATAAGTAAGTCATCTGGGCTAAAACCCCACTGAGAAGATCTTGAATTCACAAAAGGGCAATTCCACATAGAGCACTCAGCATGTGACAGTTTTACAACCAAACCCCACTTTTCTATAGCTTCCACTCAATGCATAAGACATTGCCTACTCTCCAGTACATGCTTCTTGTTCCATACTAGCAGGCTTGTAAGCCTGCATTCCTATTGGTCCGGAAGAGCCGGGCCGTGATTGGACAATATAAAGCAATCCTGATTGGTTCACATGTGGTTTGTCGCGATTGGGTAAAACCAAGCACGGCAAGCTCAAAAGTCTGTCATAGGCTGCCTAGCTGCGGCCAGCTCTAAAAAGAGCTGCCGCGGCCAGCGAAATAGCCAGCAGCGCCGCGCCACCCGCACCATTCAACCCAGCCAGTGAGGACTGGGAGTCCTACATTGATTGTTTCCAAATGTTTTTGGAATCCAACAACTTAAAAGATGCTACCGGCAGCAAGAAGCGAGCAGTCTTTTTAACGCACTGCAGACCCGCCGTTTTTAAAATGGCCAAGGCAAAACCCACAGATGTCAAGACAATGGATTGGGACACCCTATCTCCCATCCTCCAGAACCACTACACTCCAGCTGTGCCAACACTTATCCAAAGGCACAATTTCTATCAGTGAGATCAGCGCGAGTGTGAGAGCATCGATGAGTTCGTAGCTGATCTGAGGGACCTTGGAGGGTTGTGCGGATTCGTTAACCTGGACGAGGCCATGCGTGACCGGGTCGTCCTCGGCCTGAAAGACCCAACACTTCAAAGTAGATTAATGGCCAAGGGTGACATCTCCCTTACCGACGCCATAGCAGAAGCCACCGCAGCCAAAGCCACCCGTAAGTCAGCGGTGCGAATGCGGTGTTCAAACGGAACCGACTGCCAATCAGCCAGTGAGATGACTACCGCACCAGAAAAAGTCATGATCTCCACCCACCATGGCGACATCGAATCCCCTTCTGACAGTGATGAGGAAGAAATTCACAGTCAATCGGAATGCGAGCAGTGAGACCGGCACGGTCCTAAGTCAGGGTACCAATGCACCAGCTGCGGAGGAAATCACCCACGTTCCAAATGTAAATTCCTGGATGCCGTTTGCCGTTTCTGTGAGAAATGAGGGCATATTGCCAAAGTATGCCACAACAAAAGAAATTGCAGCCCCCGGCATCGAGGAAGCAGCCCGAGAAGACTAGAGGGCAACCCCACCAAAAACCAGGACTGCCCAACTGACAGCAGATGGAGCCGGGATAGTCAAACCAAGAAGTTCAACGAGGCACCAAGAAGGGAAGAAATGCACCAAATAGTTATCAATGGCAACGCTTCATCAATCGATGCATGAAAGATACGGATTGAGGTCGCCATTGAAAACCAACCATGCACCATGGAAGCAGACTCTGGCTCCTACCTCTCTATGGACTCTTGGTGGACCATAAAAACTCCTGATACCCACCATACGCCGCGAAGACCTAAGAGACCAGAAACTGATTTTGAGAGACTATCAAGGAAACCGCATCCTGGTTGCCGGTACAGGACATTTCAAGATTTCTTTCAAAAACCGTACCAACCTCCTACCATCACAATCATTGATAAGGACCGCCCCAGTCTACTTGGCTTGCAATGGTTCACACCGCTGGGGATCGAGATGGCAGGCATCAACCACACAGATGATGAAGATTGGGAAGCGATACTCATGCGGGACTTCCAAGAGGTCTTCGATGACACCTTAGGCAAGTACAAGGGGTCCCCAATCTCCTTTAATCTTAGCCCTGACATTGCTCCTATGCGCCTCAAACTGCGCCGAGTGCCATTTGCACTCAAGCCAAAAATAGATGAGCAATTAAATAAGTTCATTGTGCAAGGCGTACTAGAACCTATCGACCATGCACAATGGGAAACACCAATTGTCACCCCCATCAAACCAGATGGCTCCCTGAGAATATGTGGAGACTACAAGGCCACCCTCAACCATGCCCTGCAGCAGAGTGCCTACCCCATGCCAGTAGTCCAGCATCTCCTGCAATCACTGGGGGGTGGCAGAATATTTGCAAAGCTCGACTTGGCACAAGCCTATCAACAACTGCCGGTCGATGCTGATACTGCGGAGGCTCAAACTATCGTGACACATAGAGGGGCATTTAAATGCAACCGACTCCAATTTGGAGTCAGCGTCGCACCAGGGATTTTCCAAAGCCTAATGGAAAGACTGCTGCATGGAATTAAAGGAGTCGTACCCTATTTTAATGACATTTTAATAGCAGCCCCGAATAAGAAACAATTGAAAAAATGACTCAGGGCAGTCCTTCGTAAATTTAAAGACTCCGGCCTCAAAGTAAAAAAAGAAAAGTGTTAATTATGTACCGAAAGGGTGGAATTCCTCGGATACCTCCTTGATAAGCAAGGAATTCACCCTACCAACAAAAAACTAAAAGCCATCAAAGAAGCCCCCAGACCAAAGAACAAAACGGACCTCCAAGCCTTCCTTGGACTCATTAATTTCTATAACATTTTCCTACCCCAGAAAGCGACTGTTGCGGAACCTTTACACAGACTCCTCGATAAAAAGGCTTCGTGGATATGGGGACGGCGAGAAGAACACACCTTTCAACAAATAAAAAATCTTTTAACTTCAGACACAGTCCTCATTCAATATAACGAAACCCTACCACTGATTGTTACTTGCAATGCATCACCCTTTGCTATTGGCGCAATCTTAAGCCACACTTTGCCAAATGGAACAGAGGCTCCCATTGCGTATTTCTCCAGAGCCCTGTCCAAGCCAGAGAGGAACTACAGCCAGCTGGACAAAGAAGCCCTCGCCATCGTTTCAGCAGTAAAGAGATTGCACGAATACATTTATGGTAGGACATTTTCCATTATTACAGACCATAAACCCCTACTTGGCACATTGGCTGGTAACAAACCCACTTCACACATCCTGTCACCTAGAATAACAAGATGGTCTGAATTTCTTGCCGCTTATAATTACCAATTAATACATCGCCCAGGCAAGACTATTTCGCACGCCAATGCGTTAAGCCACTCCCCCTTGCCAGACTTGCAAGATGACCCAGCACCCACATTACCAATTTTGCAAATAGAAACGATACCCATGCCACCATTAACCACACAAGACATTGCCCATGAAACAAGAAAGGACAAACGCTTGGCGCGAGTTCTCAGCTGGGTGGAGAGGGGACAGTCAGAAAATGAGCAAAACGAACTTTTTAAACCATTTAAAAACCGGCAAACTGAACTCTTTTCACAAAGGGGTTGTGTGTTGTGGGGAGACCGGGTGGTAATACCGGAGACACTACAGAAAAAAGTTTTAGACTTGCTGCATGATGGGCACCCTGGCATTGTACATATGAAAGCCCTGGCCAGGAACTATGCCTGGTGGCCAGGCATGGACAAGCAAATTGAAACCTGGGTCACCGCTTGTAACAGATGCCAAGAGACTCGCTCGGCTCCCCCAAAAGCCCCACCATTAGAATGGGAGACACCCAGAGGCCCTTGGTCGCGCATCCATATTGACTTCGCAGGGCCGACCAAGGGACATACCTTCTTAATCACTGTTGACGCTTACTCTAATTGGCTCGAAGTGAGCAAAATGAAGACGACCACCACAGAAGCTGTCATCAAGAAATTAAATAGACTTTTTGCCATGCATGGTCTGCCAGATGTGATAGTATCTGACAATGGCCCCCAGTTTACCGCCTTGGCTTTTGAACAATACTTGGCAGACCGCGGCATCCGACATGCATTGACATCGCCAGCTCACCCGGCGGCGAATGGCAGAGCTGAACGCATAGTTCAATTTACAAAAAAAACTCTTCAAAAAATGGAACGTGGCAACATCCATGAAAAAGTCACCAAAATGCTTCTAATACAACACATCGCACCAAACACCACTACCAACAAAAGCCCAGCAGAATTGCTAATGGGCAGAAGAGTCCAGTCACCCCTGGACCACCTGCACCCTGCTTACACCCCGGAAAAGCCCCTTGGCTCCAACAGTAAGCACTGCGCCTTCAAAGTAGGAGACACTGTTTTTGCCAAAAACTTTACGGGGGACCCACTTTGACTACCTGCAAAAATCACCCAAATCACACACCCCCGTTCCTACCGGCTCAAAACCACCAATGGTAGGTCGTAGAAATGACATATTGACCAGGTAAGATCCAGACTGGCCACTTCTCCCCTCATAGTCTCTAACCAAGAAATCAAAGGGGGGGAACCTCAAACTCTGAAAAAGAAATAGCACCTGTGCAAGCAGAACAAACCCCACACACATCAAATAAAAACCAAATACTAAACCAGCAATACTTACCAGCCAGCAGGGATTCGTGGCAGACGGGTACTTTGCCTGGAAGCAGCGGCTGGACAAGGTCTACCAGCCCAGAGAACCCAGACAGAAGCAACAGAGCAAACGACTCAACCGACCCAGAATCACCAGGTGGGAGTCGCAGCTATAGGCTCGGCTCACCCTTCCAGGTGGTTCCATCGAGGAGCTTGAGAGCGATGCGAAGCCCGTCCGAACCCAACAATGACCAGAGACATTGTGAACCGCACAAGTCAAGTAGGCAGGTACGAAGAGCTGCCTACTTGCATGACTACGTTACCCCGCCCCTTGGACGGAACCAAGAGGGGAGGGGTGTTCCATACTAGCAGGCTTGTAGGCCTGCATTCCTATTGGTCCAGAAGAGCCGGGCCGTGATTGGACAATATAAAGCAATCCTGATTGGTTCG
This sequence comes from Emydocephalus ijimae, assembly GCA_004319985.1. NCBI lineage: Eukaryota > Metazoa > Chordata > Lepidosauria > Squamata > Elapidae > Emydocephalus > Emydocephalus ijimae. The sequence goes on from BHEV01015795.1 coordinate 11,869, forward strand.
CATGTGGTTGGCCGCGATTGGGTAAAACCAAGCGCGGCAAGCTCAAAAGACTGTCATAGGCTGCCTAGCCGCGGCCAGCTCTATAAAAAGAGCTGCCGCAGCTAGGGTTCTTGTCTCAGAATCTGCTTCCTAAATAAAGAGCTGTCGTTCACTACCTAAGCCTTGTCTCTCAGTGGGACCCACCGACCATACTTAACACTTCTCATCACAAAAATTGCAAGGCCCCAGTTGGTGTGCTGGCATATCACCTGCGCATAGTAGAAATATGTCCTGGTAGAGAGTGTAAGAAGAGAAGGTGGAGGCATGGAGGATATATTTTAATCAACTGAAAATAGTCTGAGAATGGCTTGAAGATCTTGAAAATTATTTTGAGATGCTGAGTGGGTATTCCTCCATTTTTCTAACTATGATACACATGGATAAAATTCTAATCATGCATCTGTCCTCTAACTTTTGGTCTATAATCTAGACACATTATAATTGTTTTATTCCTATAGAGAGCATGCAGTGGTAATAGACACTCAAAGAACTTTGATAAAGGAAGAAAGTTCTTAAGATTCCCATCAATGTGTAATGAACATTGTGCTGTTTCTTTTTCCCCCATTTCAGCATACCTTTCATGAGCACAATTGTAAAAAGCATCATAAGTTTGTCCCATCAGGGGATTCCAACTCTAATATGTCCAAAAGTATCCATTAACATTCATGGATTATTTCTTTGTTATCTGCAGCAGCTTAATCTTCAGGAAGATGTGAGATTGTGGCTAAAGAAAAACCACCAGGATTCAAAGTTGATCCAAGGAAAAAGGCTTTATTGGATATACATCTGCGCAGATGGGTTCCCCCCCTTGGCAGCTGGGATGAGGAACATAGAGTATAGCATCTACTCTTATTTTTATACCCTAAACTACCTCCCCTTCCCCATTATGCAAATGGCTTGGTTTACAATCTACCTTTTAGAACACAGGTTACAATTCATTACCTTATATGTGCATAGCACGCAGTGAACACCTCCCTAACACAAGGGCATACATCGACATATCATGCGCGAAGTGCATGATAGTTCAACAGTTCAATTAGTACCCCTCCTACTTCAGAAACATTCCAAGGGAGTTCAATAGTTCCCAGCACTTCAAAGGCATTCCAAGATTGGTCGACATTTTAATTGGTGCCTTTTAACTGGTGCCTGGTACTTTCTTTCCTCAATTTCCTTCCCTCAAAGACATTTTTTTCAACATGAGATTTGAGTCATAAAATGAATACACTTCTCACAATCTCCTCTGTTCTTGTTTCATTCTTGACTCAAACTCATGTTAATTTGTTCAAAATACATGGACCAAAGGTGAAGATTAATAATAACAAAATTAAGGATCCTATTAGAGTGGAGATTAGGGTGGTCATCCCTTTCTCTTTTTCTTTGGTTCAGTCCTTCCCTCAGTTTTTTCATGGAGTCCTGTACTATCCCAGAATGATCTGTATCAGATCACCTTTGAACAGAGGGTCCCACCAGATGTGTCCCGTAGACACACAACTCCAGGCTGCACAATAAAACTGATTGGCCCCTCCACAAGTCTTTTTGTAGCTTCTTTCAGTTTTATGTCCAGGGCAGACATAAAAATGGTGTTTCTTTATGAACTCGTGATTGGCGGTGGACAAGGAGACCCTTCCCAAGTCAAATTGCAGTTCTGGAAACCAAGTATTGGGAGGCCTCTTTCCGCTAGTCCAATTGACTATATCTGAATGGGAATCAAGTACAACCCAAGTAACATTCTGGGGTTGATGTGAATTCCCGCTTCCCCAGGAAGTTCCCAGTCCTAGTCCTAGAATAAAGACAATTAGCTCAGTCCAGGGTTCAGACTTCTTCATCTTTTCAAAATGAGCTTCAGCAGCTGAGCATCCACTGGAACTGCCCTCCAAGGTTTCTCAGGTTCTGGTGCCTTCTTGACTCTGCTGTAACGCGTCCAGCTTCCTTCTCGAATGCAAACTGCAGATTCAGTTGTCAACAGCACCTGGTACAGGCCTTCCCAGCTAGGTTGCAGCTTCTCACTTTTCCAAGTCTTTATCAGAACCCAATCTCCAGTCTCAAAGGGATGTTGGCTCCCAGCAAGAGGTGGTCGTTGCACCAATAGTCCTTGTTTATGGAGAGAAAACAAAGACCTGGACAGTGTCTGCAAATGTTTTCTCAAAAACAAATCTTTAAATTCAGGAATTGGATTCCCTATTTTTGCCAAATAGGGTCGTCCCATGAGCATCTCAAATGGAAAGACCCCAGTGTAATCACAAGCAAGTATTTCCAACCCCCCCCCCTTTTCTCTGGTAATTCAGTGAAATCTATTTGTGCTCTCTGAAAAGGCCAGCCCACTAGGGGTCGCCCTGCCATTTCCTTTTTTCTTGCTGCTTTCTTGTTTACTTTTAAACATATTAAGCATTTCCAGCAGATGCTCTGAGCTAATGTCCACATTTTTGGGCTCCAAAAATGTGACTTCACAGCTGTTACCAGTGCTTCTGTTCCCCAATGCCCTCCCTCATGTACCTTTTCCAGAATTCCCCTCATTGCATTCACAGGAACCACTCTCAGCCCTTCTGATGTTCTCCACCCATTCTCAGTTAATGTACACCCTTCTTTTTCCAAATCATCCTTCTCTTTTCCCTCAGGTTTCCAATCCTCATCCTCTTCTATTTCTAGCAAGGGAATTGATGCCATTACGAGCTCTATCTCCCTTGCAGCTTCTTTTGCCCACTTGTCTGCCCACCTGTTCCCAACTACCTCTGGGGTGTTCCCTTTCTGATGAGCATTCACATGTACTATTGCCACTTGATTTGGCAGTTGCAGGGCCTCCAAGGCCTGTTCCACAAGCTGCAATTGTTCAACTTGTTTCCCATCAGCCTTGATAAATCCCCTCTCCTGCCAGATCTTACCAAAGGTATGGACCACACCCCAGACATATTTAGAATCAGTCCAGATTGTCACATCAATCCTTCAGTCAACTCCAAGGCCCTCTTCAGAGCAAACAACTCCCTGACTTCCTTTTCCCTTCCTCAACTCTGCTTGATCCATCCACAAACCATTTCTCCACTTCCTTCAGAGGAGTCTCTTCCAGATCCTCCCTCACCTTTGTCATCAAATCTACTTGCAAGAAACAATCATGGTCCTCAGCTTCTCACTCCTGTCTTCTTCCTTCCAAAAACTCTGCTGGATTCAAATTCCTGTCTGTCCCAATCACTACATCAGGGCTGGTTCTCAAAATGGTCTCATATTTGAGAATCCGCCCCTCTGTCATCCAAGTTGTTGCCAACTGACTTAACACAGAAGTAACCTGGTGGGGAGAATGCACTACAAGGGCCCCCCAAAGGTTAACTTCTTGCTCTCTACCACCAACATAGCTATAGCAGCCGCAGCCTACATATGCACCGGCCATCCTCTCACCACCGGCTCCAGAGTTTTGCTCAGAAAAGCGATGGGCTGGTATTGCCCCCCCTCTTCTGCGCCAACACTCCTAGTGCCGTTCCCTGAGCTGCTGACACATACAGATGAAATGGGAGTTTCAAATTGGGCAAAGCCAAAACCGGTGCGGATGACAGTGCCTTCTTCAAAACTTCCCATCTCTCATTATCTCCCTCTAACCATTCTATACTCTCTCCTTTTCCCACCAGCTTCCTGTGCAGGAATTGAGCTAACACAGTGTATTGGTCCACCCAGACTCTGCAATACCCCAACAATCCAAGAGCCTTCCTGACTTCTGTCTTATTTCTGGGGGGAGCCAGGCTCATGATCTCTTTCACCCTCTCAGGATCCAAGGACCTCACCCCCTGCTGAATATAATGCCCTAAATATTTCACCTTCTTTTCCACAAACTGAATCTTTTCCCTTGAAACTGTCAATCCTTGCTCCTTCAGCCAATTCAGCAAAGCCACAGATGCTGCTCTAACCTCTTTTTCTTTCTCCCCAGTCAGCAACAAATCATCCACATACTGAATCAACATAATGCCTTTCCCTTTCTCAAAAGACACTAACTTTTTTTTTCCAAAGCCTGTCCGAACAACAGAGGACTGTTGTTTTCTTCCACTCTCAGGATCATCCCATTCAAATGCAAACAGGTCTCTACTTCCCTCCTCAAGGGGGTATGCCCAGAAGGCATCCTTCAGATCTATCACAGTCACAGGCTTCAACCCCTCTCTCTCCCTTCTACTCATTGAATATTGTGATGTCCATGACTTCATCACCCCAGGCTGCACTTGAATCTTAATTGGCTGAATGTTCATTCGCCCCTCCTTCTCTCCTCCTGCCCAGACCTCATCTGAAATTGCTCTCTCATCTTCCACAGTCATCTTCCACATCCTTATTCCCTTCCTGGTATCCCACAACTGGATACCAAATGCAGGCAACAAATCTCTCCCTAGCAAATTCACTCCAGAATCAGGAATATACAACACTTCAGCTTCGGTCACCACTTCATTCATTTCCAGTCTAATTTGTTCAAACACACTCACGTCCTGTGATTTCCCACTCACCCCAACTACTTTTATTACTTTCTTGGATCTATGTGCACCCTCTACCTGGTCACACACAGAAGTCCGGCTTGCGCCAGTGTCTATCAGGAACAGCCGCTCCTGATGGTTAGGACCCACTAAAATGTTTACCAATGGCTCCCCACAGGTCCTCTTAAAGGAGCCGGAACAGCCCTAATCATCATACAATGCATAACTCCTCTCTTCTCGGTTGGTTGGACACTCGCGCACAAAGTGACCTTCCTTCCCACACCTAAAGCAACTCCTATCCATTCCAGGCTGTCTCATTCCCATACCTCTCCCTCTGGAACTTCTACCATGTCCCCGGAATCCTCCTTGATTGTATCCCCCAAAATTCTCTCTTCTTTCTCCAATTGGACCCTTCCCAAAATTCCCACCTTTCTTTACTTCATTCTTTGCTGCAGCCTGTACAGCTGCAACCAACATTTGTGACTTCTGTCTGGTTTTTACAGTGTCTCTGTTCACAAAGGCTTGTTGGGCTGCTTTCAGGAGATCAACCATTCCCACAGCTCCCCAATTATCCATTTTCTGAATTTTCTTTTGGATATCTGGCCAGGCTCCAGTCACAAACTGCATTTTCAGCATGGATTCAAAAGCAGGTGTGCTAGGGTCTACTCCTGAGTACTTAACTAGACTTTCTCGGAGCCTGATACAATAATCTCCAGGGGATTTATCTTTGCCTTGGTTCACTTCAAAGGCTTTAGTTAAATTTTTCCCTTGTGGGACTGCCAATTTTATTCCCTCCATAATCATTGCTGTCATATCCCTCATACTTGCTCTGCCAGCCGCAGTGTTTGAATCCCAATTTGGAACTACTATGGGGAATTTTTGATCTCCTGCCACCGCCACTTGTTGCCCATCCACTTTTGTATTCCATGCTTTCCAGGCTGAAGTCCGAATGAGGTCACACTCCTCAGGAGTAAATAGATGCCCCAGAATGTACATCATCTCCTGATACGTGTAATCATTTGGACCCATCCATAGCTCTAACTGTTCGTCCACCTCATGAGCATTTTCATGAAGTTTTGGAAGAGTCTTTTTCAATTCTTGCAACTCGGCTGGTTTTATGGGGACAGCCACAAAGACTGTCACCGGGTTGCCTGCAGCATTGATCCCATTAGGAACTTCCCTAAGAGGAAATACATCCACTTCAAGTCTTTCTCTGAATGGAAAATCCTGAACACTTCTCTTTAATCCTTCCACTTCTTTTCTCAGCCGCGGATAAGGGGGTGGCTGAGGAGGGGTTGTGCTACCAGCAATGGCAGTGGTGCCATAGGAAAGTTGGCGGGCGCGTTATTCAAATTAGGATTTGCGGGCGGCGGACTCTGCAGCCAATCGTCTGTCTCACTCTCATTGTCCTTCTGTTGAGACATGTATTGTCCCTCGATTGGAGGGACGGGACCTTCAAATTTCACATGAAACCATACATCTATGTATGCAATTTGAGTGGTCATTTTGTGTTGGACAATATAGTCTCTCAATTTGGTCATCCAATAGGTACTGGTCTCCCCCTCAGAACTCCAGTGATATGGAAATTTAGGATCAATCAAAGGATATTTTGGCCATCGGTCTCGACAAAGATAAATCAAGTTTTTCTTTTCAAGATGTCTGGTGAATTCCTTTAGATTCGGGGAGAACCTACTGCTGGAGTAGTTGTCCCAGGGGCGAATCTACCGGAATTGTTTTCTGCCATTGTCAAATTTTCCCTGTCCCAGACAGGCTTCTTCCAGGCTCCCAGAACCTTGCTTTGTCCCTTTCCCATCTTCTACTCTTCCAGACTCCCAGAGTCTTGACTCACCAGTCCAGTCCTCCAGCAGACGCTGGATTCCCCCAGGGAGTTTAAGGACCCCTTTCTTTCAAACTCCTAAGCCCAGTCCTCCAGCAGACGCTGAATTCTCCCAGAGAGTTTAAGGACCTCTTTCTTTTGGCTACAAATGAAAGGAACAAAGTTTACCTGATCTGATCACTCCTGGANCCAGACTCCCAGAGTCTTGACTCACCAGTCCAGTCCTCCAGCAGACGCTGGATTCCCCCAGGGAGTTTAAGGACCCCTTTCTTTCAAACTCCTAAGCCCAGTCCTCCAGCAGACGCTGAATTCTCCCAGAGAGTTTAAGGACCTCTTTCTTTTGGCTACAAATGAAAGGAACAAAGTTTACCTGATCTGATCACTCCTGGACTTTCTGCAGTCAGTCAAAGGATGTGTGGGCGTCCCCAACTCAGATTGTTCTCACACACTCTCAGCCGGCATTTCATCTCAGTTCTTTTTCCAAGGATCGTCTGGATTCCCAGTCATCTCAGGAGTCTGACCAAATTCGGAGAGAGATGCCTCTCAATGGGAGGTTGTGGTCACTCTCTTACCTGGTCCCCATTTTCCAGTCGACCACCATCGAGGATCCCGGACGAGCCCCTAAATTGTGAGATTGTGGTTAAAGAAAAACCACCAGGATTCAAAGTTGATCCAAGGAAAAGGGCTTTATTGGATATACATCTGCGCAGATGGGTTCCCCCCCTTGGCAGCTGGGAGCATAGCACCTACTCTTATTTTTATACCCTAAACTACCCCCCTTCCCCATTATGCAAATGGCTTGGTTTACAATCTATCTTTTAGAACACAGGTTACAATTCATTACCTTATATGTGCATAGCACGCAGCGAACACCTCCCTAACATGAGGGCATACATTGACATATCATGCGCGAAGTGCATGATAGTTCAACAGTTCAATTGGTACCCCCCCCCCACTTCAGAAACATTCCAAGGGAGTTCAATAATTCCCAGCACTTCAAAGGCATTCCAAGATTGGTCGACATTTTAATTGGTGCCTTTTAACTGGTGCCTGGTACTTTCCTTCCTCACTTTCCTTCCTTCAAAGACTTTTTTTTCAACATGTGATTTGAGTCATAAAATGAATACACTTCTCACAAAGAGAATCCCACCAACTGCAGGGGTGGGCTTCAAAGATTTCAGCAAGGGGTTCTCTGCCTGGTTGCTGGATGGACGTGGCCTAGTTGGCCTCCTGCACCACAACAGGGGGGGCATTTTTGCTCTCCCTGGGCTACAGAGGCTCTCTGGAAGCCAGAAACACACCCATTTCCCAAACTTCCAGGAGGCCCATTTTTCACCCTCCCTGAGCTTCCGTGCATGCCCTGAACTTACCTGCATCCAAAAATGGGCCCTGTGAGGACTCCTGGGAGGGGCGGGGCAGGGTGGGTGGGGCCAGCCAGGAGTGGG
>BHEV01015798.1:0-12685 GCA_004319985.1 Emydocephalus ijimae
TTTCTTTCTTTCTTTTTTAACGCAACCCTAATGTCTTTAGTCCCTTTTTTAAAAAAACAAAATTTCACAAAGATCTCAAAGATTTCAAAGTCACAAAGCAAACCAAATCAATTTTAAGTTGTTGTTTTTTTAAAAATCCAATGTCCAGAAATCCTTTATCCCTTGGCTTTAAATTTCAAATTGAGTTACCTTCCATGCCCAAGTAGATTCCAGATCTCCGTCTGCTATTTCTATGGGGAGGGAGAGTTAAGAAAATTTTTTTCCCCCTTAACAGTTTTAACCGCAGCTTTCCAGTCTTCTTTGGGAAACAATGTATCCGCAGGCAATTCAAATAGTTCAGTTTCCAGGGTAATTAAGAGTTGTTATTGTCTCAGCTCAGCCAAATTTTCACTTCCTCCTGCAACCTCCAGCACAAATCTTACCCGGCTGCAGGCTTCTTTGTGACGGCCATCACTGACTGCCGCTCCACCACCTTGGGAAAAAGGGGTTTTTCCGGCTGGGGAGGGGGTCTGCGACACCCCCAAACCCCTGTCCAGATCCCCTCTCTCTTTGGCTGCTTCTACAGGGCAGCCATATCCCCCAGACCCATTTGGATCGGGAGCACCTTGGCAGCAAGCACAGCAGGAATTGCAGACAAGCAAATTCCTGCTGCTGCCGAAGCCATGCAAAACCGGAAGTCCCAACATTCTTGCTATTCTTGTTGGGGGAAAATGCCACCTGTAAAACATTTTACACAAATTTTTTTTATATGCTGTTGACAATGTCATTTTATAATTTTGAGACCACAATTTTTGCCATTTCTCTAGATCAATCCCATATCCAAAATTCTTCCCCCAAGCAATCAGTTTCTTTAACTTCTTCTTCTAGTTTAATTTCTAACAGATATCCATACAATTTTTTAATCACCTTTTCATCAGTACCTGTCAAAATCTTATTTAAATCAGTCAATTTATCATAGAAACCTTCTGTTTTAGAATTTTTCTCATACCTTGAATGTATTTGTGCATATGAAAACCAATTCATCTCTATACCTTGTTCCTCTAATTTTTGCATAGATTTAAATTCACCCTTTTCATTCAATATTTCACCATATCTAACTGTTTGTTCCTTTTTGTATATTATAGGATAGGAAAAAGCTTCAGTAGTTGATAGTCAGACTGGAATTTTCAAATAACATTGCCCTTTAGTCTTCTCACAGTTTAACCACAGAGACTCCCATATATAATGTCTTCTAAAATACCCCTGTGTTTTAGTTCCTTTATACAATAAAAAAGCATGCCACCCCAACAACAGATCATGTCCTTCTAGTGTCAACAATCTAGCATTTCTTAATGTTATCCATTCCTTAACCCACATCAAATTTGTAGCTTGGTAGTAGAACTCCCAATTAGGCAAACCAAATCCTCCTCTTATTCTAGCATCTTGCAAAAGTTTTAATTTTATTCTCGCTTTCTTACCTTGCCATATATATTTCAACATAATTTTATTTAAATCTTCAAAATAATCTTTTCCAAGCCTAATTGGAATTGTTTGGAAGAAATATAAAATTCTGGATAATATATTCATCTTGATTGTTGATATTCTCCCTATTAATGACAGTTGTAAATTTTCCCATTTCGCCAAATCTAGCTCTATCTGCTGCTTAAGTTTAATATAGTTATTCTCTTTTAGTGTACTACATCTTGCTGTCAAATGTATCCCCAAGTACTTGACCTTATTCGTGATCTGGATTTTCAATACATCCGCCAGTTCTTCCTTTTGTCTTGATAACATATTCTTTGCCAATATCTTTGTTTTGTCTTTATTTATTTTCAAACCAGCCACCTTCCCATATACCTCTATCTTTTCTATCAATTTTAATGCTATTTCTAGTGGGTCTTCTAAGATGAAAACCAGATCATCTGCAAATGCTTGCAATTTAAATTCTTTTTTAATTTTCATCCCTTTTATGTCCTTTTTTTCTCTAATATTTCTGTTTAGCACTTCCAAGGTTAACACAAACAACAAAGATGACAGTGGACACCCTTGCCTTGTTCCTTTTCTTATATCAATAGAGTCCGTTAATTCTCCCTCTATCATTACCTTTGCTGTTTGCTCATGATATATAGCTTCTATTGCTTGGATGAATTTTTTACCAAAACCCATCTGTTTCAGCTGTAATAACATGTAATAGCATCCCACTTTTATCTTGTTCAACCACTGTTAATCTGCCATCAATATCTCCAATCTTCTTATCTCCTTGTTTATGTTCGTCAATTTTTTTTAATTTCTCATCATACTTCATCATCATTTGTTGAATATTCTCCACCTTTTCATCATTTTTTTCTGTTCTCCTTTAAATATTCTCTGTTCTTGCTTGTATGCTTTGAATTCCTTGCATTATCATCTGCAATGTCACCTTTTCCTGTTCTTTTTCTTGTTGTAACATCGTCTGTATTGAGCATTGTCCTCCTGATGGTGAAGAGGAAGTAGGAATTGAGGAACCAGCCACTGTTAGTTTCCTGCTCTTTTCAGACAATTCAAAATCTTCAGGTTCTTCTAGACCTTAATCCACTCGTGAAATAACCAATTGTAAATCCAAGTAAAAATAGTGGAAGAAAAGAAGCAAGATAGAAAAAAAAAGATTTCTTCAGGTTCTTGTATACCTTAATCCAATCAATTAGTTAAATAGCAGTAAAAGCTCAAAAAAGGAAGAAAAAAAAACATAAACAGAGAAAGGAAAAAATTGTTAACTCTTGTAGAAGGCAGAAAAATAAAAAGTAAAAAACTAAAGAGCAAAAGGAATTTCTTCAGGTTCTTCAACACCTTAATCCAATTAAAAAGTGTCAGGTATGAAAAAGTAAACAAAAAAAAGGAAGCCATACAAAAAAAAACCCAATATGGAAGGTAAATAAAAAATGCAGGAGAGGGAGAGAGAGAAAAAAGAAAAAGCCTACTTCCTTAAAAAAAAAAAGGAAAACATTAATACTAAGACTTTTCCTTTAAAATAAAATGCAAAAATAAAAATAAGGCTCCAAAAGGAAAAAGAAAGACAAAAGCAGGTTCCAAAAGTCCAGAGATCCAAATAACTATTACAAATAATAAGCTGATAAGAAGGGGGTGTGAGGAATAGCCCAACTTAAAAAAGAGAAAAAGAACACACTGCACCTATTTAGTTATCCAAGGCTTTTGTTAAGTTTTATAGCTCTCTTCTCTAGAGTCCTGTCGTCTTTTTTCTGTATACTTCAACATCAGACTCCAGCTACTGATAGAAACCCAGAAGAGCACCTGCAATAATACTCTCCCATGCTCTTCCCTTTATCTTATCAAACAGGTTCAAAGTCCTTGAAAAGAAGTCTGAATTCTTTCTCAGTTTTATCTGGTCGAGAAAGAAAAAAAGATAAACAATATTTCTAAGCCTCTAGTTGGCAGTGTTCCAAAATTTCCTGTTTTCACTTTCCCCCTCCTTTTCCAAACAGATTGTTATAAAAATTAATTAAAAAGGAAAAAGAGTTTAGAAAAAAAAAAAGCTAAAAGGGAACTTCTAATCTAAAATATTATAAAGACAAAAAGAAGAGACAAAAGAAAAAATAAGGGAGAAAAAAAAGACCAGTCCAGTTCAAAGTAAAAAATCATATATGAAGAATCCAGCAAAAAAAAGAAAAAATTAATTTGACTTCCCATTTAAAATCGCTGCTTAATCACTTCTGTCTGAAATTTTACAGATTCTTTCTTTTCCTTAGGGTGTCCTTTTAAATCTTAAAGTAAAGAAAAAAATCTCACCAAACTGGCACACTTTCTATTCTCTTCCGTTTCAGAGCTGTCCCAACTTCAGCAGCTTTAATGGCTGCCTCTTTGCCGTTGGCAAAAAGAGCTTCTCCTGGATCTACCAGGGACTTTGCAGTATCCCTGGGATTGACAGGATGTGATCTTTACATTCACCATCTCTTTGGGATAGTTTAGATCCGTTTGGACCATCCAGGAGCAAAGACATTGGCAGCAGTCTCAGATCTCCAAGATCGCATGCCATATCATCGTGACGCCAGCTCCACCCTGTATGTGAAACCACAGGGTCAGTTAGAGTATTTCAGGCATTGTCCACTGTTGCTGAAGTATTTCCTGCAATTGAGTTTTGTGGTGCTGCCATTTCTTAAATCCTTGGGAGCCACAGATCAATTGAAGTTCCTGGTAAAGACTCCCGCCAACTGATCAGCAGTCTTTAAGCACTCGGCCAGAGAAACTGTCAGCCTTTCTAGGGTCCACAGCCTTCGGAATGCTCCTCACCTCCTGTTCCTCCACAATGAGGTGGGGGCTACAATTGGCTGTATTTTAGCAGTCTCTGATGTCTCCAAAGCAAGCCAAGAAATGATTCAATTCCTCTGCCAATGAAGCATTCCCCTCAGCAGGGATGACATTGATCGGTTGATGGTTAGTAATTTGTTGAATCCCTTGCCAAACCTGCCTCATGTTATTTCTATTAAAATTATCCTCAATTTCTCTTATAATCATTCTTGGCCTTCTGAATACCTTTCTTCAGACTAGCTCTGGCAACACTGTATCTTGCCTCATCACCTAAAGGGGTCCTGTCACACAAGAAGTGCTGGACTTCCTTGGGCATCCAGGGCTTCTGATTGGGATAGATCCTAATACATTTATCCACAGTGATAGTATCTGTGCAGTGCTTGATATAGCACAGAATAGTTGCAGTGTGCACCTCTAGGTCAGGGTGGTAAAAGATGTCCCAATTTGTGTTCTCAAAACAATCCTGAAGTTGTTGGAAAGCATCTTCTGGCCAAGATTTCACTGTCTTGATTATAGGCAGAGTCTGTCTCCTAAGAGGGATGTACGCTGGTGCTAAAAGCAGTGACATATGATCTGATTGTCCCAAATGTGGTAATTGTATGACCTTATAGCCATGTTGGTATATACTTTGTCCAATATGTTTGCTCCTCTTGTAGCACACTTAACTTATAGAATTTAGGGAGCACTGCTTTTAAATCAGCTTGATTAAAGTCCCCCGCTATGATATGCACAGCATGAGGACAGCATCAGGATACTCATTCTGCTGATTACTAATAATGTTATACAAGAATCCCAACGCTATGGTAGTATTGGCATCAGATGGGATATAGACTGCAGTAATCAAAACCATGCTGAATTCCTGTGGAAAATATATGGGTCTACATTTAAGTCATATACTCCAGATCCATGGAGCAGTGGCTCTCTACAGTCTTTGTACAGATACATGAGCTTTTGTTCACATAAAGGGTTAAACCTCCCACTTAGATCTTGCCAGAATCTCTAGTCCTGTCCTGCCTGTGAGCTATATAGCCTTCCAGCTCAACAGCTACATCTGGAATGAGTGAATGAAGCCAAGTTTCTGTGATTAACAATCACAGCAATTCTTGATGAATTTAGTCTTTGCAATCTCTAGCCTTAATTCATCCATTTTGTTAAGTCAGAGATCTTGCATTGGTAAGAAATATACTTGGAATTGAAGGCTTGTGTGGAAACTTACTCAGCCAAAAGAAAACCCCAGCATGGCATCCTCTCTTCCTCTTCCTCTTCCTTCGCCTCTTCCTCATTCTGGCAGGGATAGTGATCCATGGCTCCCCCAGGGTCCTAGCTGCCTCCTCCGGTATGTTATGAGAATGTATAAAATTGTTCGTAACAACTTTTTAACATTTCAGTCCTTCTGGCTTGGCCCCATGGACCATCTCCTCTGGTGTTTGGTTGTCTTTTAGTTTGCTCAATTTTGTTAGATACACAGAGTAAGTAAGTTTTTGGGGTTTAATTTATCTCCTTGTTATTGTAAGGAGATATTTTGTTCGGCATTCTGCTATTTCCTTTACGTTAGTTTTAATATTTTCATGTGTACATTGAAATTCAATTAATATTTATTTATTTCTCCTCTGCACTTAACTCTTTAATTATGACATAAATTATTATTTTTATCCTCTACCTCCACCCCCCTCCCCCACACAAAGGAAAAATTGCAGAATTGGAATAAAAAGAAAAAACACTCTTGGCAATAAACTCTTGCAGTAACCAGCCAACCACAAAGTCTTTCAATTTGTTCTGTTCTGTTCCTTGTGCTACTTTATTCAGAAATCTGGGTCCATTAAATACAATTTGTCCTCACTGAGTTGAATAATGAACATTGTTTTGGAAAGCAAGAACCAGTCAAAGATTCAGAAGCTTTTGGCCCATTTCAAGCTTTCCAGCTCCTACTGTAATGGCAGTTGTGCAAAAAAGAAACGGTGCAAAATGAGTGAGAGGAAAGGAAAACTAAATATTTTAATATTTTAAAATTTAGACAATTTAGAAACTTTCAACATGTTTAAATTTGAAACTATCTGGCAAAATGGGGCAACTCGCCTCTTCCAACTCCTTGCAGGACAACTTGACATGACTAACTTGCTGCAGGGACAACTTGCTGCTGGATTGAGTGTATGGGCAGATGGTGTAGGGTGTCAGCCCTGGATCCATCTTGAGAGGGTCTAAACAGGGCTGCCACAGTGGGGGGATGAGAGAGCTGCGGGAAGGGGAGCGAAGCAAAGGGAGTATAGCCATAACAACATATTTTCACATGAGATCAAGGTCAGGTTGATGGCACCTGTAGGGGAAGTGACCTAAGTTTGGTGGCAACCAAAGATGCAGATTGGGTCTCATGATGTGCATGACGTTGGACAGGGCAGGGTGTGAGTTTTAGTGTGGGCGGGGGAAAATGTGGGGTTTTGGATTTGGGGTGTCCCCAGATGTGCCAACATGATTTCTCTAATAAATTCTTACTTTGATGGACTTTGCCTCGGAGTTCTGAATTGTCACAAGAGTTTTCTTGGAATGCTGACATTAACCCAAATTCCATTGAAAAAATCCCAGTGGCTTCTCGCAGTCAAACCGGGACCTGCTGGGGAATGCAAAGGCTCAGGGAAGATGGAGCTAATGCGGGGTGCATCTGCGACTTTAGTCACTGAACCCATAAAGCTGGAGATGGGGCACCACTGGGAGATCCTACGATTCATAGTTGCCCCCAAAATGACTGAGTCTCTCATCCTCGGTCCAGCCTGGCTGGACAAATGGGCACCTACAATCACCTGGGAAGACAGACACCAGAAATTAAAATTGCCTGTTGGCCCACAGCCTCCCCTCCTGCAGCATGAGAAGCAGTCCTCTCTAAGACCCAGTGGCCTCGGCCAAAAGGAAGGAATAGCCGCAGACATGGAGGTTCTGTCCGGTTGCCTGAAGATACCCAAGGAGTACAAAGACCTAGCAAAAGTGTTCAGCGAAGATGAGTGCAATGTGCTTCCCCATTGACCTACTGACTGTGCCATAGAATTCATACCAGGGGCTAAGCTGCTGAAGCCAAAAATGTATTCAATGACCACAAAAGAGATGAGCAAATTGAGGAAGTACATTGACACAAACTTGGCAAGAGGATTTATCCAGCCCGCAAAGTCTAAAGTTGCAGCTCCTGTGCTGTTTAAAGAGAAAAGGGATTGTGGGGGGGTGAGGCTTTGCATGGACTTCTGCAGAATCAATGCTGCATGCGTGGAAAACCCCTATCCCCTCCCCCTTATGAAGAACGTTCTTAATCACCTGGTGAGGGTAAAGGTGTTTACCAAATTAGATCTCAGAGAAGTCAACTACCGCATGCAGATCGAGGAAGGTGATGAATGGAAACCAGCATTCAATTGCCCGCTAGGCAGTTTCCAGTTTAAGGTCATTCCATTTGGGTTGCAAGGAGGCCCTGCAGAGTTCGTGTATCTCATTAACAAGCACCTCTACAAATGAGTTTTGGTTTATTTGGACAATATTCTCATCTTTAGTGAGATGGTGGAGGAACACATTAGACGAATACAAGCCTTGAAAAAACTCAATGCTAAGCTTTATGCTAAACTGACGTGCGAGTTCCACAAAACCTCCCTAGACTACCTGGGCTACTGGGTGTCTAACAAGGGGATTGAAATGGACCCAGGAAAAGTTAAAGCCATACTAGATTGGCAACACCCACGCACTTGAAAACAACTTCAAAGCTTCCAAGGTTTGCAAACTTTTTTTGTAATCAAATTTTATTCAGTTTTTCATGTTAAAAACAAAAATGTCTTTTTAATGGACAACATATTTCTGGGTCATCACCTTTACATACAAATATGACAGCAATTATACATTCATATATGCATACTTAATTCTATTATTACCTTTTCCATTCCAAATTTTCAGTAAGGAGAGAAACAAACACATTTATTCTAGCCTCTTTCATTAATCTCAATTGAAACATCTTTTTGTTTCATTTCAATTATTTCAAATATAATTCTTTAATATTTATTTTAAAAATAAAGATAAACAATATGCGTTTTTGTAATAATACGGTAATAATAATAAAGGTTACCAATGTCTCTCCTTGCTTTTAATAGTCTATATTAACTTATTAATTTAGTTGGTTCTTTAGTCTGTCATATTCCCTTTCCATTACACATTCTTTTTATAAATTCTAGATTAATACAAATTTTAACACTAAAGAAAAAAAAACAAGTATAGGTTTCCCACCTTTTACTGCTTTGAGTGTGACACCTNTTCAACGTTTTAGTATTTCCGTATTTCTTTATTTCATGAACCTGTTTCTTACTGCTTCTCCTCCCCCTTTTCCCCATATCTTTTCTCATTCCAGTTTATATCCCTCTCTTTCTTGATATCTTCCTTTCCCCTTTTCTGCTGGGTCTTTCTGCCTTTCCCGACTTCACAGGTATTCCCCCTTTTGATTGCCTTTTTAAATCTCAACTTTTTAACCTTCCTCCTTTCCCCACTTCTTTGTAGTGTTCTTTGTGTTAATTGTCTATTTAAAATGTCTTCTCCTTGAGTTGACTCCTCCTCCTCTGAAGCTCTTTCTTCTTGTTCTTCAATCGCCATTTCCATTTTTTCTAACACAGAGCAAAGTGATTCGCCTCTTTCCTGTAGTAATTCTCTCATATTTTAAGTTCCATTTTTAATTCCCGAAGAGATATCATCATTACACACTCTTGTATTTTATGATTGTTAAAGTCCACACAAAGACCACTTTTACTTTCTTTCTTCTTTCAATTTTCTAAAGTTCTCAATTATTCCAGCCCAGGCTCTATACCAAAAAAATCAATCAATCCCACAGTCACTCTTTCCTTGCTTTTTTCTTTATTCTGGTTCTGCTTTCACTTTCTAAGATTCTTACTTTGTTTCAATATTTCTTTAGTGTTATATCCACACAAGTTCATTCAGAAACAGGATGCTTTCCCTTTTGTTTGAGCTCAAGCTTTTGTCAAAAGGTGGCACTTTCCATTATACAAAGTCTTCAACTTTTTCCCCTATTTTTTTGTTTAGGGTTTTTCAAACCTCAATATTCCAGCACAGTCCAGTCTCCAATTTGTAAACTTTATTATTATTATTATTTGACAATCTTAAATCCAGCTTTATTTTATGCCTGTTTATTGCCAAGATATTTTAGTCCAATTTAGTTAAATCTTTAGTTCTTCCTTTCCCAGTTCGAAGCCCCGCTTAGCTGTCAAAAATATTTTCTTATTTTTATTCCTGTAATTTCGCAGCTCACTTTTCTTTTCTTAAAAATTCCATGTTACCTTAATCCTGGGGTACTTTTGTTTAGTTGTATTGCCCAATTGTCCCGGTTCAGATGTTATCCACCTCTTTCTTCCCTCCTGCACAAAGCTTAATCCAGCTGAGTCCTCTTCTTTGGGGTGGCCATTTTAAACCACCGCTGCAGTTGTCTTCGGGGGTGAAAAAGACCAATCCCAGGAGGGGAGATGCGGCTCCCCTCAACCTGGCTTGCGGTTTCCCCTTACTTCGCCGCCCCTCCAAGGCAGCTTCAGCCCCTAATCGTAACGATCGGGGCTCTCCAACGAAAGAGCACGGACCATAGCTGCAGAGAGTCGCGATCTACGGTCTGGTCCATCAGCGAGGAGGCTCTGCCTTCTTCCCCATAGGGTTTGCAAACTTTTACCAAACTCATTCCCGCATTCGCTGAGTTAGCCCTGCCACTTAGGGAGCTGTTGAAGTCTAGAGGAACCTAAGCCCAAGCCCAGCCCGCCTTTGACCTGGACCCTTGGCTGCCGAGCGTTCAAGGAGTTAAAAGGACTATTCTACAAGGAGACAATCTTTCAGCACCTGAGGCCTGTGGGGATTATGGGGGGGGGAAGACTGGGGGAACCATTTGGAGGAGTACAGTACCTAAGCGACATAATAGGAAACAGAGCACAGGATGTCTTGGAGGGTGGGGGAGTCCTAGGGATGCCTATGGCAAACATCATGACACTGTGGTAGGCTTCCAAGTTTTCCCCAGCGGTGAGGTGCCACTGTTCTGCATAGCGACTCACACATTCAATTAATGGCAGCCTCAGGAAGAGCAGGGGGATTCAGGTAGTTAAAAAAAGTAGTCTCACTTAACAGCTGTTCCAACATGCAAACATAATTGCAAGTCCCATAATTCTTTGAGTAAAAAGGATCAGGCCAGAATTCAAAAAGTCAATTTCTCACCTACACTTTAAATGGGAGGTCACAAAAGAAATGAAAGCTTTCTCTAAACTTATCTATTTTTTCTCATATGGATTTCCTTGTGTGCAATAAGGGATGTTTTATGCTTGAAATAATGTCCATGAAAAGATTACTCTACGGTGTGAGTCCTCTGGTGGATTATCAGGTAGGAATTCTCATTGAAACTTGTCCCTCAATCAGGACATTCAAAGGGTTTCTCTCCTGTGTGAGTCCTCTGGTGTCTAATGAGGTGGGAATTTCTAATGAATCCTTTCCCACAATCAGGACATTCAAAGGGCTTCTCTCCTGTGTGAATTTTCTGGTGTCTCATAAGGTGAAAATTCTGACTAAAACCTTTTCCACAGTCAGGACATTCAAAAGGTTTCTCTCCTGTGTGAGTTCTCTGATGCTTCATGAGGTGGGAGTTCTGACTAAAACCTTTTCCACAGTCAGGACATTCAAAAGGTTTCTCTCCTGTGTGAGTCCTCTGGTGTCTCATGAGCTCGGAATTCTGACAGAAATCTTTTCCACAGTCAGGACATTCAAAGAGTTTCTCTCCTGTGTGAATACTCTGGTGTCTCATGAGGTAGGAATTTCTAATGAAACTTTCCCCACAATCTGGACATTCAAAGGGTTTTTCTCCAGTGTGAGTCCTCTGGTGTCTCATGAGGTGGGAATATTGACTGTAAGTTTCCCACAATCTGGACATTGAAAGGGTTTCTCTCCTGTGAGAGTCCTCTGGTGTGTCACCAAGCTGGAATTCTGTCTAAAACTTTTCCCACAGATAAGACATTCAAAGGGTTTCTCTCCTGTGTGAGTTCTCTGGTGTCTCATAACATGGGAATTTGTAATGAAGCATTTCTCACAATCAGGACATTGAAAAGGTTTCTCACCGGTGTGACTTCTCTGGTGTGTCACCAGGCTGGAATTATCTCTATAACTTTTCCCACAGATAGGACACTCAAAGGGTTTCTCTCCTGTGTGAGTCCTCTGGTGATTCACTAGGCTGAAATTGTCACCAAAAACTTTTCCCACAATCAGGACATTCAAAGGGTTTATCTCCTGTATGAGTCCTCTGGTGTCTCATGAGGTGGGACATTCTAATGAAATATTTCCCACAATCTGGACATTGAAAGGGTTTCTCTCCTGTGTGAATACTCTGGTATGTCACCAGACTGGAATTATGTCTAAAACCTTTTCCACAGATAGGACACTCAAAGGGTTTCTCTCCTGTGTGAATCCTCTGGTGATTCATTAGGCTGAAATTGCCACTGAAACTTTTCCTGCAATCAGGACATTGAAATGGTTTCTCTCCTGTATGAGTCCTCTGGTGTCTAACAAGGTGAGAATGTCTCATGAATCTTTTCCCACAATCAGGACATTGAAAGAGTTTTTCTCCTGTGTGAGTCCTCTGGTGTCTCATCAGCAGGGAATTATCTCTAAAACCTTTTCCACAAATAGGACAGTCAAAGGGTTTTTCTTCAGTGTGAGTCCTCTGGTGTCTCACCAGTGTGGAATTATCATTAAAACTTATCCCACAGATAGGACATTCAAAGGGTTTTTCTCCTTTGTGAATCCTCTGCTGTATCATGAAGTGGGAATTTCTAATGAAACCTTTCCCACAACTTCGACACTCATAGGGTTTTTCCATGGATTGAATCCTCTGATGTATTACCAGGCTGGAATTATGACTGGAACTTCTCCCACAGTCAAGACATTAAAAGAGTTTTTCTCCTTTGGAAAAACTAGTTTATCACCATCTTTAGTGTATCGCCAAGTTGGAATTACAGCTGAAAGTTTTCCCACAATCAGGACTTTCAAAGCATTTCTCTCCTATGTCAGTCCTCTAGTATAGCATGAGGCTGGAATTCTGACTGAAACTTTTCCCACAGAAAAGACATTTGAATGTTTTTTTCCTGTGTGAGTCCTTTAGTGTCTCATGACTTGGGAATTTCTAATGAAACTTTCACACAATCTGCACAGTGATACATTTTCTCCCTGCTGTGAGTCCATTAATGTATCACCATGTTGCCATGCTCACTAAAGCATTTACCACATTGGGAGCACTTTTATGGCTTCCTTCTTGTGTGGTTGCTTCAATGAACAACAAAGGAGGTGTTTTTTTTTTTTTTTAAATAAATTTTATTTTCAAAACACACAATACATAAATACACATAAACACAAAACA
>BHEV01015800.1:0-16356 GCA_004319985.1 Emydocephalus ijimae
CACCAAAACGGCTAGCGCGGCAGGGATCGCGCAGGATCGCGAAACCCTGCCGCTTGCGAAGCCGACAACCGGAAGTTCCCTCTCAAAGATGTTAAGACTTTAATGAATATTAATATTAATGATAGAATTGAATTGGAATGGAATGTTGTTTTAATTATATACATTTATATTTTCTTTTTTTTTAAGAATAGTGTTTTAAGAATGTACCAAGCAGAATCCGAATGGCAGCTATGCATTATATTGAATGTTACAACTTTAAGGAAAAGATATAAAGGCGTCATACTCCAATCAGTAACTACAGGAGAAATTTTGTTTAATGAGAAAAGATAATAGATAATTGAAAGAGGACAGACAAAAAATATAAATACAATGATTTGAATTGAGATGAGATAATTAAAATAAAATTGAGAAAATTAAAAGAGGGGAGAAGCTATGCAGAAAATGTAAAATAGTAATAAGATATGGAATAGAATATAAAATGAGCATGAACCTGAATTTGTGTCTGTAGGAAGAAATGTAACCTGGGATTACGCTACTTTCAAAAAATATGTTTTATTTGTATTTTTTTTTGTGAAAACTCAAATAAAATTTACAAAAAAAAAATCATTGGGAATATTTTTGTATATCTTATAATTGCTGAGAGATGGGAGCTTTCCATTAATTTTCCCTTATTATATTCAAGTAGGCCAGGGTCACCTTTTGGACAGACTAATGAGCTGGTTTTCAGGCACTGTGATTCATAATTCAGCAAGGAAATAAATCACATTAAGAAAATACAAGAGGGAGAAATGGAAGGAGGCAACTTCACTGACTTAAATTTTCTACTTAAGAAGGTGTATTTGCATTAAAGAGATCATAGAGTTGAATGAGAGGAGATGGGCACAGAAAGAAGACTTTAAAGGGATGGAATAGAAGATATCCTGAGGAATCATTGTCAGATAATCAAAACTACCCCAAAATATATTCAGTTTTAAAAAAAAGTTTTGAAGTCCCTTGCTTGTGAGATCAAAAATAAAACTACTTTAACACATCACTGCAAGAAATCACGGGAGTTTGCATTTCTTGGGGACTTCTTCTCTCGTGTTTCCGGTTGTTCAATCAAAAATATAGGCCAGGAAGGAATGACTGCTGATAATTCTGCTTCATGTGCTTTACTGAAATGTTTCAAGCTCTTTTAGAATAGAATAGAATACTTTATTGGCCAAGTGTGATTGGACACATAAGGAATTTGTCTTAGTGTAAATACTCTCAGTATATATACAGTCATTAAGAATCAAGAATCATAACGTACAACACTTAATGATAGTCATAAGGTAAATCAACAATCAAATCATACTAGGAAACAGTCAATATAAATCATAAGGATACAAGCAACAAAGTTACAGTCCTACAATCACAAGTGGGAGGGGATGGGTGATAAGGAGTGATGAGAAGATTAACAGTAATAGTAGTGTACACTTTGTAAATAGTTGAACAGTGTTGAGGGAATTATTTGCTTAGCAGAGTGATGGCTTTCAGGAAAAAACTCTTCTTGTGTCTAGTTGTTCTGGTGTGCAGTGCTCTATAGCGTTGTTTTGAGGGAAGGAGTTGAAACAGTTTATGTCCGGGATGTGAGGGCCTTCTTTTTATTTGTGCAGTATACAGGTCCTCAATTGAAGGCAGGTTGGTAGTAATTGTTTTTTCTGCAGTCCTAATTATCCTCTGAAGTCTGTGTCTGTCCTGTTGGGTTGCAGAACCAAACCAGACAGTTATAGAGGTGCAGATGATAGACTCAATAATTCCACTGTAGAACTGTATCAGCAGTTCCTCGGGCAGTTTAAGTTTTCTGAGTTGGCGCAGAAAGAACATTCTTTGTTGTGCTTTTTTGATGATGTTTTTGATGTTAGGTGTCGATTTTAGGTCATGTAATATAGTAGAACCTAGAAATTTGAAGGTCTCTACTGTTGATACTGTGTTGTCTAGTATTGTAAGAGATGGTAGTAATGTCAACATACAAGTGACTTGTGGGATTAGCTTCAGTTTCTTGAAAAGTTTTAACCATTTGTCTCAAAACTCCTCCGTTCATGTTTACTATTGTGAAACATTTTATATCTAAATATATTTTATTTTTTATGCTGTTTTCATCTTCCCTTAAAATATTAACAGACTCCACAGGGATCTAAGAATCAGTGTCTCCAACATAATCAAATTAGCAAACTTCCTCAAACCCAAAATAAGTTACCCAGACCTAATTCACATATCAAAAGGAAAAGGTCTGCTAACACAGAGTTAATTAAAACAACAGCTTTAATATAATTTACATTTTATCTCCTCTGCTAATGACTGTAATGATTGTAATAATTGCATTCCCTGTTTAACCCACCCCAGATAAATAGAACTGCATGATAGAAAGAATTATGAAGAGTTGTTCATATTTTCCCCAAAAAGAAAATTGTTGTGGAAAGTTTTTTTTTAAATATAATGTACTATCTATAGTGTGTTAGGCTAAAGTTTCATCCAAGCAAGACAGGACCAGCTCAAGGGCACAATGCAGAAACACTGCTGGTTTCACAGTAGCCTGAATCTCTTTTAGTAAATTAAATTAGTGCCATTAATGGCTTATCTGCCATTAAGTCAATGATTGTACTCACCATATTCTGTCAGTTAATTAACCTGTGTTGTGTGACAAAACAGCTCTTGGAAACTTAAATCTTAAATCTCCAATATTTTCCTGATCTGACAAAGAATAACTGAGATAAGAGACAAGGAAATTCTAAACCTGGTAGTAATTACGGTATTTATTTTTTCTTCCTATTCTTGTTTTTGGTTTATGTTTTACAGAATGAACATCTGGATCATAAAGCACTACATAAATATGACACATAGACGAACTCAAAGCACATACTCCACTGGAGAGAAGTTCCCTGAGGATGAGCTTCAGCACAACCCCAAAAGCTTGGAAGAATAAACTTATGGTCCTGAGAAAAGATCCAGATTGGATCTTAAACAAGGATTCTTTCAATACAATTCTAAATTGCACAAGGAATCTACACATACATGGTATTTTACTTTTGAAGATATTTATCTTTTCTAGAAGACAGCACTTCATTACATGTTTCTACTTACATCTGACAACTGAATACTGTATATGTTATGTTTGGAGCATGGGCGTGAAAGAATAGAGACGAGCCGATGAAACGGTGAACTTCAACTCTTTATTTACATGGTGTGACAGCTCAAACTTGATGGCTGCTGCAGCCTTCCTTATATAGGCAGCTTATAAGATTTTCAACCAATGAAAACCAGGGAGTGCTAGCTCCGTTAACCAATGATAAAAGGCTTGTTAATGGCCAATCAGATTCTCCTGAACGGACCAATCTGATCTCGCCATTTAACGGCCAATCAGAAGTGCAGGGCCAGAACCCTGCACTTTACTTCAAGCTCTTGATAACTTTATCAACACAATTATTCATTCACAACACCCCTTCCCCCCGGGTTCTGTTTATGGGGTGCGGTAACGTAGTCCTTGAGGTAGGACGGTTGTTTTGTTAGTCTATTTGATTTTCGTTGTGCACCTGGTATTTGGCTGCACTCTTGCAGAGGTAGGGCGTTGTTTGATGAAAGGGGTACCTCTGACTCTGAGTTCGAATTTTCATTGTCACCAACATCTTCGGTATCACCATGAGGCGAGCTCACTCCCATCCCTGGTTCCTCTTCACGTGTTTCTGTTCTGCTATCGTTCCCTTCAAAAAGGTTTTCTGCTAATTGAAGTTCATCTTCCTCTGTATCTCCTCCCCCTCAGTTTGGTCATCAGGGGACTCGTAGATCCCTGACTGCAGCCTTGATCGTAGTTGATCGATATGGCGCTTCCATAGTCTATCATCGCGGCATTGCACAAGGTATGATCTTGGGCCGGTTACACGGACTACCGTCGCTTCAACCCACAACGGATCGCCCGATAAGTTTTTAGCGAATACCAAGTCACCTACCTGGAAGGTACGGCATCGGCCGCTGGATCCGTGTGGTTTCTCAGGTTCGTACGCTGGGTGTAACCTGTCGAGGTGGGAGTGGAGCTTTCGTCCCATTAGCAACTCAGCAGGACTTTTGTTGGTGACGCTGTGCGGAGTGATATGCTGCAAAAAGAGGATTCGGTTTATTTTTTCTTCAATGTTGTCATAGTCCATTTTTTGTGACGTTTTCTTGACGAATTGTACCATGCGCTCGGCCCTTCCATTGGCCACAGGATGCGCAGGCGAAGTCAGCGCATGTCGAATACCGCGGTCCGCTAGGTACTGTTCAAAAGACAGCACAGTAAATTGGGGCCCATTGTCGGATACCAGAATGTCTGGTAATCCGTGGGTTGCAAACAGTCTGTCCAGTTCCTTAATGATCGCTTCCGTTGTTGTGTTCTTCATTCAGTGGATTTCGAGCCAGTTCGAGTAGGCATCCACGGTTAGCAAGAATGTGTGGCCTTTAGTAGGTCCTGCAAAGTCCAGATGGATACGGGACCAGGGTCCCTGCGGTGTTTCCCATTCAGTTGGGATTGCCTTTGGTGGGGCGTTGCTTACTTCCTGGCATTTATGACAAGCTTTGACCCAAGTCTCGATTTGCTTGTCAATGCCTGGCCACCACGCGTAGCTTCGTGTGAGGGCTTTCATGCGCACGATGCCGGGGTGGCAATCGTGCAAGGTTCTCAGTCCTGCTTGTTGGAGTCGCTCTGGGATAACAACTCTATCACCCCAGATGATGCAGCCCTTTTGTGAAAACAACTCTGTTTGCCGACTTTTGAATGGTGCGAAGTCATCAGGTACTTGGTCCAATGGCCATCCGCGTTCCACCCAACTGAGGACTCGTGCTTAGGCGGGGTCATGTTTTGTTTCTCTTGCGATATCACGGGAGGTTAATGGCGGTGTACGAAGTGCCTCGATCTGTAACGTTGTCACTGTAGGCACGGGGTCCTGAGAAAAGATCCAGATTGGATCTTATACAAGGATTCTTTCAATACAATTCTCAATTGCACAAGGAATCTACACATACATGGTATTTTACTTTTGGAGATATTTATCTTTTCTAGAAGACAGCACTTCATTACATGTTTCTACTTACATCTGACAACTGAATACTGTATATGTTATGTTTGGAGCATGGGCGTGAAAGAATAGAGACGAGACGATGAAATGGTGAACTTCAACTCTTTATTTACATGGTGTGACAGCTCAAACTCGATGGCTGCTACAGCCTTCCTTATATAGGCAGCTTATAAGATTTTCAACCAATGAAAACCAGGGAGCGCTAGCTCCGTTAACCAATGAGAAAGGCTCGTTAATGGCCAATCAGATTCTACTGAACGGACCAGAAGCTGCACTGCAGCTGCATCACTATCCACTTCAAACCTCTCTGAGCCATACATGAAGCGAACTGACCCCCACCATGAAGATGCAGCACGACCACGAACTCGAAACCAAACAGCAAGATCACAGCTCACCAGCTCAAATCCCCCAGCAACTAAGACTAACCTGAGCACAACCAAGCCCCCACCTGAACAGAACACACCTCCAGCCAATCAGAACACAGCCAACCCCCCACCCAATCAGAACACAGCCAACCCCCCACCCAATCAAGCCTGAAGATGATGAATGAGACTTCATCGAAACGTTGCCTAGATACTTCCAACCTTACGTGGGAGAAAACATGAATAACCAAAGATCCACATACAAATACCCGCGAGAACCTCAGAAAACAAATATTGCACCTCTATGGGGAAGAAACCCACCATCTGACCAGGGCTTATGAAAAACTTGAAGTCCAAAGAGCTTCCATTTTATGTGACCTCGCATTCCTATGCAACTGCCGAGATCAAAATTTAATTCCCACAAGCCATTTCCAGATTTTTTTTGCTGTGGCGGAATAGATAAAAGCACAAATGGAGTGAAGACCTGAATAATCTTCGTCAATTGATTTTTCCAGATTTTTTTTGCTGTGGTGGAATAGGTAAAATGAATGTACCATATGAATATGGTACAAATGAATGTACCATATCTACATATTCATTGTACCAAATGAATATGGTACAAATGAATGTTCCATATCTACAAATCTTTCAAGCAGCTTTTCTTTTTTGAAGGTCACATTGAAGATGACTTTTTTTTTAAAACTACCTGTTGCAGCTGAGGGAAAGAATCTGGCTGCTTTGAAGGATTATACAATGGTTCCATGTTTTCATCATCTTCTAGGCCTTTGAAGCACTTTTTTTGGTGCTGAATCCAAATGGTTCATTTTTGAGGTAATTGTATTATTGTTGATTTTAAGAAAGATGTTCTTTAATTTTCTAAAGTGCTGGGATAATAAATTAGCAGATGAAAACAGAACGAGTTCTTTATGCTACACACTTGATAAGTCTTGCAAAATGGACAATAAAATCACATTAACAGTAATATTAATGGTAATGATTAAATATTAGGTAGTATAAGCTTCCTGATTTTCTGAAAAACTTTCAATGAACCATTAAAAAACATATGCAGCACGGATAGTGATTTATTACATATTTTATTAAAATGTCTCTACACAATCTAAACATATGTCACTTAAGAGAATGCAATTTCAAATGGGCCTAGTATCATTTCAAAAGTAATTATTGATTACTTGTAAAATATAATTGAATTTTGCAGACTTCTAAACTGACACATTTAATCCAAATAACATATCTGTTCCTTGAGTTGTTGCTTCCAAGTGTTTTAATCCTATTGAAGAAATATCTTTGGGAGAAGACTGCCAAAGCATTTTGGGATGGCATTTAGATCACCTCTAAAAAAGAAAAGAAAAGAAAAGAAAAGAAATGGAGTATCAGTATGTTGTGAGATTCAATCTTAAGGGGAAGAAATAACCAAAAAGATTATGTGGTTTATAAGCACATCAAGCCAGAGAACATTCTGCTCATATGATTATCAGCCAAATGTAATTAATGCTTCTTGCTGAATTCTAAGATGGGAAGGGAACATAGAAATGCATGCCAATGCAAATAATGGAAGACAGTGAGGGTGAAAGTATCTAAGTGCCTTAATAGAATATTTTATATTAGGTGTGCATGGTTGAAAACAATACAAAAAATTTCAATAGAAGAGAATATATGTTGTGTAGAGTCTTTGAGTCAAAGAGCACTAAGAACTCCACTAAAAAGTTTGTTGTGATTCCTCCCCGCCTTTTATTCATAAGAAGTTCTTTTGTCTGCTGGATGTCTGATAATTTTCTGAGAACACAAAGCCTCATGACAAAAATAATTGTGCTTGTTTTATTTCAAACTAGGTTGACATTGGTGAGAAATTTTTCCCCAAGATATCTCCAGTATAGGTAAGTTTGTCATAACTAATGAAGTCTCTAATCCTATAAGACCTTCTATGACCTCATTCCTTGAACCATTTGGTTTTCCATATGTGGAAAAGGACTGATATGCATTCCCTTAGATTTCTTCCATAATCAATTCAAAATAATCTAAAATCATTTCAAAATCTACCACATGTGCTTTATGTCAGAACATCTATTCTTTCAGGGGATTTGGGCAGAAGGATTGTGGTAGAAAACATTCCTTTTCTGGGTTTCTAACAAAAACTAGCATACAGTAACAAGCCCATGTATTTGGGCCATGCTCATTGTAAATACATAATGAAATGAAAATGTGGCACAAAATGAATCCATTTATCTTTGCTGTCTTGAAATGTCAAAGTCACAGCCCATCTTGCATGGCAGTGCCCAACTTTTGATGGGACTTTCCAAGATAAAAACTTTTGATAGTTTAGAAAGTGGTAAATGATTCTGTACTGTAATTTTCTGAGGCCATTACTAGTCATATTCCATCTCTTAAATAATCTCTCTCTCTCTCTTTTGCAGTAAAAAATGGCAAAGGGTTTTTCTACAATGGAATCAGAACAATTACTTCAGCAAAATTATGTTACATTATCACTGGAGTGTCAGAAGATGCCAGCCAATTTCTGATGTTTGATCAGGATATTAAAGATTGCTCCATTCTACAAAAGCAAAAACTCTTCAGGGAAGAAATGAGATTTAATAAGACTGTTCAGATTGTCTGTGATCCCTAAACACATTT
Source organism: Emydocephalus ijimae (assembly GCA_004319985.1). NCBI lineage: Eukaryota > Metazoa > Chordata > Lepidosauria > Squamata > Elapidae > Emydocephalus > Emydocephalus ijimae. The sequence goes on from BHEV01015800.1 coordinate 8,081, forward strand.
CTATCCATCAAGCAGGCCACATAACATTGACTTCCCCCAACGTTTAATACTTAATTTGCACAACCAAATATCATCAGTAACTTCTTTGGTCTTTGCATTTGGTCCTTATACTTATAACTGTTGTGAAGAATTTTGGAAACCACTTCCTTATATTTTCTTTTTTAAAACTTTTTTATTTTCTTGCACTTTTTGCTTTTTCTTCAACTTATTTCTCTTTCTCTTTTCTTTTTTATTACTATTAATTTATGTTAGTTTTTATCTTCTTCTTTAAAAGTTTTAATCAAAATTGCATTTATCTATCTACAGTATCTATCTATCCATCTATTTATCTATCTGTTTATTATATTTATCATCTTCATCATCATACTTTTATTACATGTTGTACCTTATGATTCTTGACAATTGACAAATATATCTTTTCTTTTATGTATACTGAGAGCATTTGCACCAAGACAAATTCCTTGCAACTTGGCCAATAAAGAATTCTTTTCTATTTATTCTATCATCATCATCATGATCATGATCATCCTCCTCCTCCTCATCATCCTTAATGAGGACTTTTTAAAGTATACAACAGCAGTCTGAAAATTCTAAGCAATGGTAAAAATGCAAGTAATAATTTGAATGTTGGAACTTTCTCATTTGAATACACTGCCCATTATCAGGTAGACAGTTTCAAATGCTAGTTTTGGATCAGTTTTCATAAACAGCAGCCAACATGGCAAATTTGTTCCCAGAATATATCATTTAGGTTACAGCCAACAATTTTTGTGGTTGAAAATTCTCCATAAGAATATTTTGCATTCTTCATTAGGAAAAAAGTAGAACTTTTTATTCAAATAACTTTGTGTCTTTTTTTGTTTTTTAGATATCTTGCTTTTAAATTCGTGAGGACTTTTAGAAGAAAGAATGTTCAACCATACGATTTCTTCAGCAGAAAACAAAACATTACATTCTGAAAACATTTTTTTTAAAACAAATTTTATTAATTTTACAAAACAATACACAATCAAGGCATAATAACATAAAAAATCTTTTCTAAGAAAACCAATAGAACATACAAAATAGTTCCAAATTGTAATATATATATTTATGTTATCTGTTCAACTTCATATCTTATCCCAACTTCTCCTTTTCATTCTATTATCCAAATTATATTTCTTGCTAATTAAAATTTTATTGCCTTTCAAAAACAATACACAAACATACAAAACATAAAACATAAAAAACATAAAACCTCTTTTCTGAAAGCTGCTTGATCCCGGGTTAAAACTCTTCACACAGACACAAATTCAAAAACCATATTTACTTTATATATCATTCCATATTTTATTACCATTTTCAATTTTCTATATAGCTTCTTCCCTCTTTTATCTTTCTTTGTTTTGTTTAATTTATCTTATCTCAATTCAATTCATAATACTTATCATTCTTTGTCTGTTTTATTTCCAGCTATCCATTCATCTTTTCTCTTTAACTTCCGGTTTGCCAGGCTTCGGCGGCGGCGGGAATTCATGATCCTGCGCGATCCCTGTTGCGCTAGCCGTCTTGGTGCCTCCGATCCTGACGGGTCTGGAGGATAAGGCTGCCACGTAGAGGCAGGCGAAGATAGGGAGGATCCGGAGAAGAGTTTGGGGGTGTCGCAGACCCCCTCCTCACCCGGCATAACCTCCTTTTCTCAAGGCAGTGGAGTGGCGGTCAGTAATGGCCACCACAAAGAAGCCGGCAGCTGGACAAGATTGTGCTGGAGGAAGAAGGAGAAAGAAGAATCAAGAGAAGTGAAAGTGCTGGCTGAGCCGGGAAAATAACAACTCTTAAATACCCTGGAAACTGAATTGCTTGAATTGCTTGAAAGATACATTGTATTCCTAAGAAGATTGGAAAGGAGTGGAGAAAGCTGTCAAGGGGAAGCTTTTTTTTTTTCTTCACTCTCCCACCCCATAGAAATAGCAGACGGAGATCTGGAAAATCTATTTGGGCACCGAAGGTAATTCAATTTGAAAGTTAAAGCCAAGGGATAAAGGATTCCTGGACACTGGATTTAACAACTTAAGAAATCAGAAAACCCATATTGGAGGTATGGATTTCTGAACATTTAAAGGAAAATGTCTGTTGTAAATGGGAAGGGAGAGGAAAAAAAAAGTTGGAACAGAATTTGAAAAAGGAGGAGATTGCCTAGAACTTTAAAGAAAGATATATCTTAATTGGAACTCTTTGATTAAACAGTAACCCCAGAAAGAGAAATAGAAGAAAGAAAAAAAGGACGAAAAGAAATAGTTTATTTGGATTCTTTGGTGACTTTGGAACTTTTTGGAATTATTCTTGATTAAAAATACTTGGGTGGTTGTTTTGGAAAAAGTTTTTCTCTTCATGATGGCATTGCTTGTGGAGGAACTAAAAATTGAATATAAAAAATATAAAAAATAAGAACAAGATGGAAAAGGTACTTTGGGCACTCTTTTTCAATTTCTAGAAATGGCGGTATGCACTTATGAAAAATTGACTACGCAGCAGGACGATTGGGACAAAGAAGAAGAAGAAGCCATCTTTGATGAACAATGGGTTCTTTCTGGGGAGGAGGAGAAAGAGGAAAAGAAAAAGGGGATTTTAAGGTTTGAAAAAACAATCAAAAAAGAGTAAAATGAGATGAAAGGTGGATACAAGGTTAGAAAACAACAGAAAGGGGGTAAGCAGAAGAAGAAAAGGGAGGAGGAGAGACAAAGGGGTAAAAAGGGCAAGGAGAAAAATAAACAAGAGAGAAAGGGGGGGATGGGAAGCCTTAATGGTGGGAAGCAAGATTTAAAGAAACAAAACTTATTTAGAGACAATGGGTAAATCTAATTGAAAAAGGGATTCTGGAAGGTACATAAGATTGTGTTTTTATATGTGTATTTAGAGTAAAATATTTAAGATATAAATGAGTATCAATATATATGATTAGCTTTTTAATGGCATTGATAGTGGTTTTATATGCTTTTATTTTGTGAATGTAGTGATTTTGCTTTTCTCATAAAATTTATTGTGTAATTTTAGAATGTACTGAACAGAATCCCTATATAAGGTAAGTGTTATATTAAGTAGTATTATGTTAGGGGAAAGAGTCAAAGGGGTCACTCCAATCAGTGTACAGGAGAAGTATACATTCTGAAAACATTGACACTTCTTTTGGCAAAGGATTCTTTTTTGCATTGATGGTAATTAACTCTGAACTCCATGAAAATAATGTGTTGAACTTAACAGATTTGGTAAATTGCCTATAGCTACAAAATGGAAGCAGCTGGCATATAGATATCTGAATGAATGAATTAGCAGGCTGTATAAAAGAGTCATTGGCTATCACTGGCTAAGCTATTCAGAAGCTACAACATAAATATAATAGGTATGGTAGAAATTGCCAAAAGAAAACATAGGAGAACCAATAGCTACAAAAATATGAATAGAAACAGGAAAATATAACTAAGATTGGGGCCAGGGAAAGAATAAAACGATAAATTCAGTGACTGGGTAATGTCTTGATTAGGACTAACCAAAATAATATAAAAGTTTTTTTTTAAACTTCTCTAGATTTCTTAAACAGATAACATGCCACCAATACCCATCCCTTTCCCTACAATTTCTCTTCCTCCGCTGCAAAAAGCAAAGCAAAAACAAAAACAAACAAAAGAAAACAAGGAAGGAGAAAGATATTAGAAATTATCTCCTCAAATTATAACCCTGGGTATGCAGCTTTATTAATATTATTATGTTCACTTTTCAGGATGAATTTGTGAATTTATGTGTTTCAATTATTTTTTAAATTTATTTCATAATAAATATGAACTAGAGAGGGAATGCAAACCTGAAGCTAATCTGAAAGTGAGTTTAAAGAGAATATTACATCTAAAAGTGTAGCTATGTGACTTTGATACATTGAATTATGGGGAACAGGCAGAAAGATAATCATCAAAATTACAGATCTTGAAATAAGTTACATAGCCATGGAAAGGGTTTGCTAGAACTATTAGTGCAGTGTTATTTTGGCTGACTATGCCAGCTCTAATTAGTTTTCAGTACTATTGTCAAGATGAATATGCATTTTCAGTGAAGTAAATCATGCCAAACACACACTGAATTGGTTAGAAAAAAATTAGCTTTGTTTACATTTTTGGGAGTATTTTGTGATTATATTATGTTGAAATACTCAACATTTCAGCAATAATAAAAAGGGTTTTCTGAAAGTTCAGATTACTGCATTTATATCCTACTCCAATATATAATTTGTCTTATAATTAGTGGAGGAGATGCCTGTGGCTGAATAAAATGAGAATCCTTAAAATCCATAACAAAGAATAAAAAATGAGTTCAAGGCTCATATTTCCAAAAGGCTAAAATTTGCCCGCTGATTGTGTATAAGAGTTTCCACATCAGTTTGCATTGAACTGATGCCCTTGAGTTCTCTCAGAGTCCAATTCTAATCAAAGTGTAACTAATACAGATGAAACTCAAAAAATTAGAATATTGTGAAAAATGTTCACTTATTTCAGTAATGCAACTTAAAAGGTGAACCTAATATATGAGATAGACTCATTACATGCAAAGCAAGATAGTTCATGCCGTGATGTGTCATAATCAAGATGATCAGTGAAAATGGAGCCTGGGAGGGCCACGTGCATCCTCCAAGTTCCATTTTCGCTGGCAGAGGGCTGCAGGAGGCCGTCACAGCTGAAAACAGAACTCAGGAGCCCGTTTTCACCAGCAGACTGCTCAGGCAGCCACAGGTGCCCCCCAACATGAGTGATATCAAGTTGGCCATGCCCCCCTGGCCCCCCAAGGTCAAACACAACCCTGATGCAGCCCTCAATGAAATTGAGTTTGACACCCCTGAACTATTGCAGTCTATCATTTCCACCTTCAGATTACATTTGAACTCATCACTGAGATAACTGATCTAATTTTAGATTTTATTTCATTTGCCACATACTCTGCTTTCTGTATCTTTTTCCTGATTTTTCCAAAATCTTCTTTGGTCATATTTGTATTAGATCTAATAAAAGCATTGCCTGAATGTCTTTTCTGTTTTCTTTGATCAGCATAACTCTTTGTTTTTGTCTTAACATAAGCCATAGATTATTTTCTTTTGCTATTGACAGCAATCTATATTTTGTTACTCATAGGAGAAGTCAGCACATTACTGTATTCATACATGGCTATGCTATAAATGCGAAAATAGCCCTGGGGCTTCAATTGGTTTTCTTCCTACAAAAGAAATAGCTGTCCAATCATATTATTTTTGTCACTATGCTAATTTATCATCAGTGGCCACTGTTGTGAGGCAATAAGGCCCTCTGTTTTATGTTCTTTATGATCTAGCATGGATAGCAAAGTTTCTGTTGCAATTGGCAATAAAAAAGTCAAAGCATCTAAACAATTCTAGTGCAGCCAGCAGAAAATGCAACGTTAAGCACACATCTTAAATCTTAATTTCAGTCTAATCACATCCTACAATTAAACATTTCCCAAAAGATGTTTTTTTGGATTGCAGAAAGACAGTGTAATGCTGTATAATATCTGCTGATACTTGAGTTGCTATCGCAATAGAACTGAGCTTTAAATTTAGAATCTCATTTCCCTTTTGTTTTGCTATTTCACCATTAAAGAGATAAGATGTTTATGATACATTTTTTTTAAAAAAAGAGTGCATGTGAATAACAGAGATTAGTTTTGCTATGGATAATTGCCAGAGTCTAAGACTATCGTAACTGCTCCCTCAACATTTTTCAAATCTTAGCTGGGCTTTTCAGAGGTAAAAATAATTGTGCAGGCTTTCATGTCAGTAGATTTTCAACAGTGGGGGATAAAGGCCTAAAATAACAGGTGTTCAAAAAAAGAGAAAGTTGAAAGTTATCTCAACAGAAAGGATATTAATTGTTCACCCTGACAAGGTGATGTATTGAAATTGTTTTGAAATGTAGCAGCTTGTTGGGAAAATGAGCATCTATTCAGGTTTTTCCAAGTAGCTACAGTACATAGCACAGAGCACTTTTCGATCATGCTATTAGAAATAGCATGACTATAATCCCATGCAGAATTATCTGCAATATAATTAGCCATTATATCAATATTACCTATTTTCATTTAGTATGCATTTACATATGAGCACTCTGTAAGACCTATTTTTCTACCAAAACAATGATCTGTCAGATAGAAAATAATATTTTTAAAGTCAATGTTACATTTATAGCTCATGTATTAAAAAAATAGAACAGCCAATAATGAAACATCAATGGTTGCAAATCTTAAAATATGTTAAATTTGCTTCAGTATATTTGAAATAAAAATTGATTTATCAAAGATCTATTTGGCATTTACTAGAATATCTAAAGAATGGATGAGAAGGGATGAATAACAGATTTCAACTGTCTGTCATGTAAAAAAATTGTGGGTTCATTCAGTTATATGATTTAGTTCTGTGACAGTTTATGAAATAATATTTTAATGTACATAAGTAAATTTAAGTTATTCAACAAATTAATGTTATATTAAACTGTAATTCAGGATTTCTTGTTGTGTTGCTGATGTATTTATTTTGATAAATTGTACAAGTAATCATATTCCTAAGAATTGGATAACTTTTTTGGTATTTTATGCCATCGATATAAATGTAGATTTAAAATGTGTTTGTTGTTTGATTAACATAAGACATATAAAAACATTTTCCCACTTTTCTACTTTTTTTAAATAGCGAGTTCAATGTATTTATTTTTTTAAACTCCCCCCCCCCGGAGTTTTCTTCTTTTGTATTTCTTTCTGCAAAACAGGCAAATAATAATCTTAATGGAAAACAAACAAATAATCATGGACAACAAAAATGATTGGCTAAAGTAAATCAGTGATTAAGCAGTGATTCAATGAAATTTGTTGTGATTATGTTATATGGTCCAGAATCAATGTGTAAGGAATGCAGATATGTAAAGAAACACCACAGTAATTTGGAATGCCACCAATTCCACTGCACATTGAATACTGAGGTGGATGTATCATGCAAACCTTGATTTGTTTCTTGTGCTGTTTTATTACTGAAACCACAATAGTTGGATTTACATATCACACTAAACAATAATGCATGATTTATAAAGCTTAAAAGCTGGTTTCATACAACAGGTTAAGCCAGTTGAAACAAACCCCTTTATGACTTAATGTTATGTGTTAACTAAACTAAATATGTTTTAGTGATGAAAAAAGAAAAGATGTTCGGTGGGGCCAAAGAAGATTTAAATTTCTGAGTACATGAAATAAAATTACAAAGAACAATGGACTTTACTCTTTAAATGCCCATAATTTCTAGACAGTAGTATTTTTAATAACTGTATAGAAGATAAATGTCGTGTCCATTGCGGGAAAGGAGACTCGGAGCCAGTGACTCAGTTTCAGCTCTTTATTTGGTCCCGAGATCGGCTCGGGATTCAAGGGAAAAATAGTGGCTTTTATTCTCTGGCCGCGGCGGCCACGACTTTGAATCCCCCGCGATTAGTTTCCACCAATCACGGGGGATTCATTACAGGCCAATCAGTGCGGCTCGCTCGGCCAATGAGATCGCCATGTGCTTTGGCCAATCACAGCGCGGCGCTTGCAAGTATGCTAATGACTGTACAGAACACCCCTCCCCTCTTGGTACGGTCCTACATAACGTAGTCCCATAAGTAGGCGGGACTTCGTACTTGCCTACTTGACCTGTGCAGGTTAGTTGTTGCTTGGCTCCCGGCCGGTTTGGTCGGGTTCGGTGTCGCTCTCTGCCTCGTCGATGGAACCGTCTGGAAGGCCTCGCCGGGCCTTTCGTTGCAGCTCCCTCCTGGTCTACCCGGGCTGGTTGAACTGCGGTTGTTGCCACTCCTGCCTGGTCTTTCTGGGCTGGTTGAGCTGGCCTGGCTGCTTCTCCCTGGTGAGGCTTCGAGCTGGCTGCTTGCCGGTGAGTATAGCTGGTTTCTTTCTATTGGTTTTTGGTTCCCGGGGTATTCCTTCCCCTCTTGGTTTGTATTATGGGGCTGTCTGTGTCTGTTTGCGTGTCGGTTGTGTTTCCCATGGTTGTTCTCGATCTTATTTGATCGATGTGGCGTTTCCATGCTCGTCCTTCGGTTGTTTGCAGCAGGTACGAGTGGGGACCTGCCAGCTGGGTTATAGTTGCTGGTACCCAAAGTGGATCTCCGGTAAGGTTGTTCGCGTAGACTGCGTCACCTGGGGAGAATGTTCGGTTTTTGCTTGAGGAGTTTGGGGTTTTTTCTGGGTTGTATGTGGGGTGC